>VMDO01003902.1:0-134626 GCA_007922755.1 Pedetes capensis
TAGTATTCCATTGTGTATATATACCATAGTTTTTTTATCCATTCTTCTGTTGAAGGGCACTTTGGTTGATTCCATATCTTTGCTATTGTGAAAAGCGCTGCATTGAACATGGAGATGCAGGTGTCTCTATGGTATGATGACTCATCTCCCTTTGGGTAAATTCCCAATAGTGTTATAGCTGGGTCATATGGTAGTTCTCCTCAAAAAACTTAGTAGGATTTCTAAGCTTCCTAAGGTTGGAACTTTACAATATCATATTAACAAAGATCCTTAATGAGCACCTGCTACATGTCAGGGATCCTAGCAGTTCCTGTATTCATCATTAACCCTAACAGGAGTCCTTTTAGACAGATTTACAATTTAGAGATTAGAAACTAAGTCTATGATTGAGTAATGTATCCTTAGTCTCAAAACAAATTTGTGGCATGTGTGCAATAAAATGTGCCGATCCACCTCCACAGTCTTCTCTGAATTTTCTTCAGTGTGACACACACCAAAGTGTAAATAGGCATGACAGATTACATAGGACCCAGAACTGAGGAGGTGAGGGGAGTGGTTTCAAAAATAATTAGAATGACAGATCATTATGTGGAGTGAAACAAATCAGAAAGACAGTGCCACGTGATCTCACTAATTTGTGGAATTTAAAAGCAGTTGATCTCATAGAGCTTGTGAGTGTAATGATGGTTACCAGAGGCTAGGAAGAGCAGGGGGAGGGGTTAAAAGAAGGTTGGTCAGTGGGTACCAAGATACAGTTAGGAGGAAAAAGGTCTGGTGTGGTACTGCCCAGTAGGAAGACTATAGATAATGATAATGTATACTGTTTATTTCAAAAGGCAAGAGTAAAGGAGTCTGAAAATTTTCACCATAAAGAAATTAAAACTTTTGAGGAGATAGGCATGTTTAAGCTGACTTAAACATTACACAATGCATGCATGCATTGAAGCATCCCAAATTGACATCACATGACACCCTATAAATATGTATGATTTTATTTTTCTGTACCAATTAAAATAAATTTAATTTAAAAATGGCAGTACCCATTATATAATCTTCTTTAGCAAAGTTACTAAATGTGTGCATGCAACAAATTTTTAAGAAAATAATGATCGGAGAATTAATGTGGTTATAGTAAGAATATATTTGGCTGGGTGTCATAGCACATGCCTGTAATCCCAGCAATTTGGGAGGCTGAGGCAGGAAGATGGTGCGTTTGAGGTCAGAGGCGACCTGCACAACTTAGTCTCAAAATAAAAAATAAAAAAGGGGCTGTTGGTGCGGCTCAGTGGCAGAGCACTTGCCTAGCAGGTGCAAGGCACTGTGTAGAATTCACTATACTGCAAAAAAGAAAAAGAAAAAGAAAAAGAAAGGAAAGGAAAGGAAAGGAAAGAGATAATATTTGGAGGGCTTATTTTATTTTGGTAGAAAGCCACTTGGGTTTCTTGAGAAATGACATGATAAAAATGAAGCTGAAAAATGCATTACAAACTTGTCACACATAGTGCATTTAATATTTATATATTTCAGTTTATGTAAATTTTGTCTAACAAAAAAGTATATAAATATTAAATGTTAATTCGTGCTATGCATCCTGAATTATTTAGGAATGAAGTATTCTTTTGTATGCAACTTATTTTACATTGTAAAAGTAAGATGGATTTATAAGTGGACAGAGTGATGGACATATGGATAACTGTGATAAAGTAAAATTAGAGTGATTTTAGAAACTTGCATATTACACAATTCTTCCAACTTTGATGTTCATTTGAAAATTTCATAAAATGCTAGGAAAAAATACATTGGTAGGAATATGTAGAACAGATTGGAGGAAGTAACAGCAAATAATATGCTCAGTGGCCTCACCATAAACCAGATAGGAGCTCTTGAGAACTTGAACAATGTTGGAGACAATGGGAAGGAAGAAATATTGATCATGATTGGTATGTAACATGAAGAAATGAGTTGTTGTTGTTGTTGTTGTTGTTGTTGTTGTTGTTGTTAGGTGCTGTGAAGTTAGGTCTGATTCATAGCAAACCTATGTACAACAGAAGGAAACAGTACCCGACACTGTGTCCTACCTGGCACTATGTCAGTGCTTCTCTGCTGTTCATAGGGTTTGAAATGGCTGATTGTTTCAGGAGTGGGCTGCCAGGTCCTTCTCCAAAGCCTATAGCACCCGGTATTCCCAAGCAATCTCCCATCCAAGTACTAACTAGGTCCAACTCTGCTTCACTTCTGAGATCGGGGGTATCGGATGCCAGGGTTCTATAGCTGCAGACGAAGAAATGAGAGATGTTAAAGTTAGAATTGGGTGATGCAGTATAAAGAAATCTTGCGGAGTGGTTTCTTTTCTAATAGGAAGAGCAAATGGATGCACTCTCATAGTCTGACATTGAGATCCTTGGTGTGACAGGTGCCCGATGCTGTCTTCTAAAGCACTTTGTAGTAGGGTTTTTGTATTGTATTGGTTTGGCTTAGTGTTTTGGAGACAATACAAAATGGAATTCTCCCTGACAGCATCGACATTCCTTCAAATTGATAGTTCACAACTCTTCTAGAACTCCTCTTGCTGCTACACCAGCACCTATTCCCTGCCCTGCATTTTAGATACAATGGGACACTGGCACTCCTTTATCAAGACAGGAGGCCTGATTGTGCCCCAGAACCTTCCTTGACCAGGGGGACCCAGCAAAGCATGCTATGTGACTTCTAGGACTGGACCATAGAAGGCGATGCTTCTTTGGCCTGGTTCTCTCTCTCCTGATACCCACCTTGGGAGCCCTGGCGGAGATGCTGTTGCAGAAGGCTGGCTGCCCTGAAGCCCCTGCTGGACAGATCGCACGGTTCCCATGGAGAGCAGGGGAGAGAGAGACCTCCCGAACTGCAGCTGTTCAGGCCCTGCAGTTTGTGTCTTCCCAGCCCCGCTGGCAGACACATGACTGAATAAGCCTCCACGTGATTCCTGCCCCCAGCCTTCCAGCCTCCACAGCTCCCAGCAAGTGGAGCCAAATGACTTGTCCCAGCTGAGCCCTGTCCAGATTGAAGATTTCTGAACAAATGTCTTCATTTTAACCAACTAAGTTTAGAAATAGTGTGTCACTTGACCATCAAAAGTGGAACACATGTACACAGATATTTTCCAATAAAGTCACTTTGCCCCAGCAGGAAGACTTGATTCCTTTAAAAAAAATTTTTTTAAGCCCACAGGAAATATGAACTCTTGTTTCTTATCAGTGGAAATACATCTTATTTCAACTAGCTTGCTCTGCTCACTGCATTTGTGCTTAAATTCAGTTAATCTCTTACCTTTAAATTTTCTAGATGAAAAATAGATAGTGCTCTCTATAGCTTCCAAAATCCAGATGGTAAACATTAAATTCTGACCACTAACCCATGGGTTACCCTGGTATAAAGTAGGAAAGGCACCATTCACTAAAGATACTACCCTTCCATTTATCATTAAATTGTCATACTATTCTGACTTGTCTGGGATTTAGCTCAGTTGGCAGAGTGCCGCTCTGTAATCTCTGAGGTCCTGGGTTCGGTTCCCAGCACTGCAAAAATGGGAGAAGGATGTGGCAATTCACTCCCAAGGCAATCCTGGGTAACAATCAGCCATTGAAAGCCCAATAAGGGACGCTATGCTGAAAACTATTATTCTATTCTACACTATAATGCCTGTGATGGGAATGGCACCCCTACAGTGCATTATGCAACCAATTCAGGTGTTAGTCAACTCTGAAAACTCTTCCTGAGATTTTCCTAATGGACCTCTTACTTGAATGGAGAAATAGAAGCATTCCCCCAACTACACTTAATAGCATTTCTCTCCCAACAATCTTTCGTTCTTTATTTAGCTTGAAGCTGATTCATGGCATAGAAAAGTCACTAAACTATTTTGGGAAAGGAATCTCTTAGCAAACCCTATGTGGACTGATAAAACAGCCCGTTAGAATGCAGGTGCAGTTCAGAAACAAGATTGTCCCCATGAACACCTGGTTGTGGTTCACCTAACCATCACAAGTCCCCTGAGCACCTGGTTTGGGTGTGCATGTGTGTTTGTGTATCACACATGTGTATGTCACACACAGGGCCAGGAAACCAGGAATACAAGGGTGATCCAGGAAATGTATGGTGTTAATAGTCATTTGTTGTTGTTGTTAGGTGCCGTCGAGTCGGTTTCTGACTCATAGCGACCCTCATAGGGTTTTCAATGGCTGACTGTTTCAGGATTGCCTTGGGAGTAGTTTGCCACATCCTTCTCCCATTTTTGCAGTGCTGGGAATTGAACTCGGGACCTCAGAGACTGCAGCACAGCACTCTACCCACTGAGCTAAATCCCAGCCCCAAAACTATGTTGTTGTGTGCCATCGAGTCATATCCGACTCATAACGACCCTCATAGGGTTTTCAATGGCTGATTGTTTCCGGATTGCCTTGGGAGTGGTTTGCCACATCCTTCTCTCATTTTTTGTGGTGTTGGGAATGGAACTCAGGACCTCAAAGACTGCAGAGCAGCGCTCATTTAGGCAACATATAATCATACAAATATACAATGGTGAGCTGTGATAAATGTCATAAAGGGATTTTAAGTCACAGGGGAGCATCTTGTACACTAGGAAGACTGAAAATAGAAATTCAGAATTTATCGTACAAAAGTGACTGTTCTAAACATAAGAGATGGTATCCAGGAGTAAGAATATAGGAAAAAAACTCGGAAGTCTAAAGATAGCGTTGCAAGAAACACCCTAACTTCACAGAGAAAGGATGACAAGGAGCCATGAAGAACACAGAAGTGAGAAGTAGGAGAAAATTGGGAGCATGCTAAGCCACAGAATACCAAACAGGAGAGCGTTCAAAAAGATCTAATGCTCCAGAGAGCAAAACTCCACAGAGTTTAGGGAGGATTAATACTAAGAAAAGATAATTAGGTAAGGCACAGATGTGAGCACTAACCACCTTCAACCCAAGAAAAAAGGCCCGTAGTTTTATGAAAAGGCACAAGAAGTATATTAGAGTATAACAAAGAAAGATCCAAAGCTCAGCATGGTTGCGCCTGTAATCCTAGCTCTCAGGAGGCTGAGGAAGAAGGACCATGGGTTTAAATCCAGCCTGGGCTACATATGGAGTTCCTGGGCTACATAACGAGAACCTTATCTCAAAAGGCAGGAGCGAGGGGGAGCGGGGTTGATTCAAAGTAGCTTGTTGTTGTCCTTAGGTGCTGTTGAGTTTGGTCTGACTCATAGCAATCCTATGTACAACAAAACAAAACACTCCCTGACACTGTGCCATGCCCAACACTATTGTTAGTGTTTCTCTGCTATTCATAAGATTTTCAATGGTGGATTGTTTTAGAAGTGAGCTGCCAGGTCCTTCTCCCTAGCCTGCAGCACCTGGTATTCCCATGTAGTCTTCTATCCAAGGATTAACCAGGCTGACCCTGGTTAGCTTCTGAGATCAGATAGGATCAGATGCCAGGGTGCTATGGCACTGTGGATGCAGACCAAATTAGCTTACAGAATCCAAATAGTATTTCTGAATAGGTTAAACCCAATCTGAATTTTAAAAGGTAGAGTATTAGTAAGAAAGAAAGAAAGAAAAAAGAATGAAAAAAAAAGAGAGAAAGAGAGAAAGAAAAAGAAAGAAAGAAAGAAGGAAAGAAAGAGAACAGAAGAGAAGAAAAGAAGGGAGAAAGTGAAGGAAGGAAGGAAGGAAGGAAGGAAGGAAGGAAGGAAGGAAGGGAGGGAGGGAGGATAGATTGATACAGGAACAAAAGAACCAGGCATATTCTGGAATTGCTAGTAGTTAGGAGCATACGGTTCTATTTGGAAGTGGGACAGAGATGACACTGTGAAATAAGTGAATAAGTGGGGGCAAAGTCACATAAGATCCTTGGAATAAGTTAAGGATTGGAACTTTTCTATGAGACTTATGTTGCTGCTGCTGCTGCTGCTGCTGCTGCTGCTGCTGCTGTTGTTATTGTTGTTAGGTGCTGTGGAGTCAGTGGATGTATAGCGACCCTAGGTACAACAGGCGAAACACTCTTGTCAGTGCTTCTCTGCTATTCATAGGGTTTTCAATAGTGGATTTTTGGGAGTGGGTTGCCAGGTCCTTCTTCCAAGCCCACAGCACCTGGTGTTCCCAGGAGGTCTCCCATCCAAGTACTAACCAGGCCCACCCCTGCTTAGCTTCTGAGATCTGACTCCACAGTGCTACAGCTGCAGTCATGAGACTTACAGAGAACATTTTAAAGGTTCAAAACAGGACAGCGATGTGAGAAGCTGTGAGTTCAGTAATTTTGTACCTAATCAATTCCAGAAAAGACAGACAAGCAAAAGATAGTTAAAAAACAATAGCAGTTGGCCCAAGGGAATCACAGGAGTTGAAATTAAGAAGTGGAGATAAATAAGAGCCATCCTTTAAAAGGTTTAAAAAAAGGACCAGCTTGAAGACTTTGGAGTTTGGGGCTAGATCAGAAAGGAGTCTAAGATGATGCCCCAGCTTCTGTTATCATCAGGATGTGGATCCATGTGCTGCCATTTACGTCTTAATAGAACACAGAAGCATGGGGTGTCATGTGAACTGGGGATTTCTGAATGCCAAAAGGCCGTAGGTAGGGTGATCTAGGTTGCAAGGAAAAATATTGGACATAGCAGGATAAATACTCAGAGATTTTCTTCGGGAAAAGGGACACATTAGAAATCTCCACATCTAGTAAAATATTCCTGAAAACTCCAGTGATTTCCCAAAATCCATGGCACAAGTTGAAACAGAGATCCCAGAAGTTCTCATTTCAGATTCTCCCACAGCACTCTGACAGGAAGGGAAGCAATTTCACTTCCCTTGTTTCAGTTGATTTGAGTGTCATGAGAGCCAAACACTACACTTCATGATTTATGGGCACCACTTCCATCTCCGCTGCACGCTTGCTTTTCCTTGCGCAAATCCCACGTTGTGATAAAAAGTACAAATGCCTAAGTACCTAACTCATTCGTCTATGCCCTCATTTTTGAAAAGTCTAGACAGTTATGGGAATAAAGCATTCAGTTTTTAAGTAGTGTTTACTCTCAAAGAAAGTGGTGTATCTACAGGGAGCAGATTTTACACTAAGTACAAAGCTAAAAATTACTATGGTTGTCTAACTGGCTGAACAACCTGATATATAAAACCATTAATATGTGGACAAATAGTAATACAGGGACCTTAATTGCATTAAAATTCCATAACTCCAAGAACCCAATACTGAGAAAGAAAATGTGGAAAAATACAAGTATTCCTGATAGCATAAAATAAATCCCAAAGAGACACTGACAATAAAGAGAACAGTGTTCACTATACTGCTGTCAGCCTCGTTCCACATAACTCACACAAATAGCTTATTTTCTGCCTAGAAAATGCTCCAGGAGAGTAGAAGAGATAGACTGAGTGTTTATTCTAAAATTACCTCGTGTGAGACTTAAGACATTTGTTTCCTTAAAGGAGTCTGCCTGACATTTGAACTTCCTTATAAAATTGCATTAAATATGTATCAGCTTGGAGGGCTTACCAAAATAGAATAATGCATTTTCAATTTAGTCTTGGTTACACTTGACCTGTTTTAAAGTGTTCCTCTAATGAAATGGAAGCTATACCAAAATTAATTCTATGCAAGAGACAGAACTGATTCTGTTATTTAATCATAACGTATACCATCCACTTTGCCTGAGCATGGAAATAATACCGAGATGGCGATGGCTTTAATCTGGCAGGCCTGATAACATTTTCATAACAATCAAAATGAAGTTCAAGTGCTTTTCTGACCTGAAGATAACACTCATGTTTTACTGTAAGAAAAAAGGAAAGGCAGAGAACCAAGGAATTCCATCTGTGATCTGTGTTTTAGCACTAATAACTCTGCATCAAGGGCAACTGGGCTAAGGAAGAAGAATCCAGAGCCAGATCTTCTTCATTTCCATCACTCATTTATCTGCTGAATGTTAGGCACCATTCTTGGTAAGACTGGGATTTCTCTTCAGGTGCTGGACACTGGGCTTCTGGGCCCATGGACCCAGGAATAAATACACAGAAAAGTCAAGCAAGACCAAGGAAAGTTTATTGAGAGGATAGACACAGCCTCTAAAAGAACAGACGGGGTTCCAACTGGTCAGCCAAAGTGGGGCTGTTGGTGTGGAGTTTTTATGTCTCTTTCATTGGGGTGGACTTTTTAGGCTAGCTTTAGAAGATTAATCCTCAGAGACTACCTATATGTTGACCCAATAGAGTTAAGGGCAATTTTTCTTACTGTTTCTACTTTGTTATTGTAAGGTGCCAGCCAGACTGATCTGACTCATAGTGATCCTAAGTACAGCAGAACAAAACACTGCACAACACTGTGCCATACACATAATCTTTTTATGTATAAACCCATTGTTGTAGCCACTATGTTTCTTCTCACTTTGAGTCGTGTCACCTCAGCAAAAGGAGGTCCCGGGGGCTTTACTCCATTCCCATCATTACTCCATTCCCATCAAAGTGGAGGTCTACTCCACTTTGAAGAAGCAACTCTTCCCCAGTTGTTTCTTGAATGCCTTCCAGTATGAGGGACTCATTTTCTGGCACTGTATTTGACAGTGCTTCTCTGTTATTCATAGGGTTTTCAATGACAAATTGTTCTGGGAATGGGCTGCCGGGTCCTTCGCCTTTGTCTGTCTTAGTATAGAAGTTCAGCTGAAACCGGCCAACCATGAGTGTCCTTGCTGATGTGTGAAGTACTGGTGGAATAGCTTTCAGCATCACAGCAACACGCAAGCCCCTAGAGCAGGGCAAGCTGACACACACATGGGGGATTGTTCCTACCTAAAGATTGATAAGCTAGATGACAGCTGGCCAGGTCATGGGACGTTTTTCCTTACAAGAGTGGGACTTAATCTGGTGACTGTTGACCAAGTCACTACCTGTCTCCTTTGAAGAATGGCACTTAAGAAACTCATGTGACTCACGTGGTCTGACCAAAACTTAGTGACCTAATTGGTAACTTGGTGACTACCTTGCCTCAGTGGTTCCCATTTGGAAGCCCCATTTCCCGGAAACTGCCTGAAATTTACTAACTCCTATCATTGGCATCCTTTGCATGAATTAGCTCACTAGTGACCTCATCATTTCAACCTAGTGAGATTGTTAAAGAAATATCTTTCATACAACCAGCTAGTTGGGAATCTGGCATTCCAAAATCAAGTTTTTTCCTCTCCACTGCCCCACTCCACTTAGTAACATGTTGATACACAATGTTTGTCAAGCACTCACCCTGCAGATGCTTGAATGTGCAGCCAATAACAAGCCAGAATCCAAGAGAGGGATTTTGAACCAGGTGGAGAAACAAAAATAGACAAGATAAAAGCAAAATAACATCAGATGGTGTTAAGTGTTCCGGAAAAAATAAAGTGTTGGCACAAAGAAATATGGGGAAAAATGAGTATCTTCTTAAAATTTATTTTAAATATAGAATGAGTTAGCAAGGCATCTCTGGAGGAGAGATATTTTAAGGAAAACCTGAGTAGTAAGAAGGCACTAGACTTGAGTAGAAGACTGTTACCATCAGGAACAGGAAACTGCAAGTTTCTAAGGAAAGATGGAGCTAAGTGTGTTGCAAGCAGGGACCAGTAGAAGCTGGTTTGGTAGAAAAGTATTATGGAAGAGAGAGAAGAGTGAAATCAGATGGAAATAAATCATGACCAAATTATGCAGAGACTTATAGAATTTCCTGGATTTTATTCTAAGAACAATGAGATACCACAGAAAAATTTCCATAGGGAAATGACATGACCTAATGTGTATCTGTAAGTTCTTTTCTCTAGGTTCTATATAAGAATAATTTGCTTATTTTTTGTCTACTTGATCCAGTTTCTGACAAGTGTTAATTTACCTATTTCTGTCTAAAAGTTTTTGATATATGTTTTGATATATATTATAGGCACATAAATGTTTATGCTGGCATGCCTTCATTTTTTATTTTCCCCAGTACATAACATCTCTATTTCTTTTTTATTGGAAAGTTTTAATGCACACCTTAATGTGATTCATTCTGGATGCTTTTCATTGTGACATTTCCATATATGCATTTTGTTGTACATTATTCATATAGGTTCCCCCTTACCCTCTTGTGCCTTCTCCCCCCATCCCACCCCCCTCAACAAAGACTTCTATTCCATTTGCTTGTCTTTTTATGGTAATATTTTTCTATATATCCTTGAGTTCCAATTCTGTTTAAGATAGAAACTTTTTTCTGTAGTGAACTTTTTTTTATATTGTCAGAACTATTACATGAATTTTCTAGTCTATAATAATACCATTCTTAGCTTTTTTAAAAATTATGTTCTGACCTCTGCATAGGACTTTTTCCTTCTTATAATTTTGATTCAGCTCCCACATATGAGTAAGAACATGTGGTATTTCTCTTTCTGAGCTTGTGTTTGCTCACTTAAAATAATTTTCTCCAATTCCATCCATTTTGCTGCAAATGGCATTATTTCATTTTGTTGTTGTTGTTGTTGCTGCATAGTATTCCATTGTATGTATGTACCATAGTTCTTTTATACATTCTTCTGTTGATGGGCACTTTGGTTGATTCCATATCCTTGCTATTGCAAAAGGTGCTTCATTGAACATGGAGATGCAGGTGTCTCGGTGGTATGATGACCCATCTCCCTTTGGGTAAATTCCCAGTAGTGTTATAGCTGGGTCATATGGTAGATCTATTTTCAGTTTTTTAAGATAACTCTATATTGATTTCCACAGTGGTTGGACCAATTTATAGCTCCACCAACAATGTAAGAGTGTTCCCTTTTCTCCACAACCTCGCCAGCATTTGTTGTTATTTGTTTTATTGATCATGGCCATTCTTACTGATGTAAAGTGAAATCTCAGAGTTGTTTTAATTTGCATTTCCCTAATGGCTAGGGATACTGAGCATTTTTTCATGTATTTCATGGCTTTACGGACCTCTTCATTTGAGAACTATCTATTCAGTTCCTTTGCCCTTTTGTGTATTGGGTTATTTGTTTTCTTGGGTATTTTTTTCCTAAGTTCTTTATAAATTCTAGTAATTAGACCTTTGTCTGATGTATAGAATGCAAAAAATTTTTCCCATTCAGTGGGGGTTTCCTTGACTCTGTTAATTGTTTCCTTTTCTATACAGAAACTTTTTAATTTCATGTAATCCCATTTATCTATTCTTGTTGCAATTTCTTGAGCAGTTGGAGTCCTATTAAGGAAATACTTTCCTATGCCTATATGTTGGAGTATATTACCTATCTTGTCCTCTATTTTTTTTAGTTTTAAAGTTTCTGGTTTTATGTAGAGGTTTTTTATCCACTTTAAGTTAACTCTCGTGCGTATTGAGAGATGTGAATTGGTTTTCATTTTTCTGCAAGTGGATGACCATGTTTCCCAGCATCATTTATTGAAAAGGCTGTCCTTTTTCCAGTTTACTTGCTTTGCTCCTTTGTCAAAAACCACGTGGCTATAGCTGTATTGAGGTATTTCTGGGTCTTCTATTCTGTTCCAGATGTCTTCGGGCCTATTTTTATGCCAGTACCAAGCTGTTTTTGCAACCACTGCCCTATAGTATAGCTTGAAGTCAGGGATTGTGATTCCACCTGCATTAGATTTGCAGCTTAAAAGTGTTTTGGCTATATGTGGTCTTTTGTGATTCCATATGAATTTTTGGATCATTTTTTCTATTTCTGTAGAGTCAGTCAATGGAATTTTAATTGTTGTTGTTGTTGTTAGGTGCTGTCGAGTCGGTATCCAACTCATAGCGACCTTCATAGGGTTTTCAATGGCTGGCTGTTTTGGGATTGCCTTGGGAGTGGATTGCCAGGTCCTTCTCCCATTTTTGCGGTGCTGGGAATTGAACTCGGGACCTCAGAGACTGCAGCGCAGCACTCTACCAACTGAGCTAAATCCCAGCCCGGAATTTTAATAGGGATTGCATTAAATCTATAGATTGCTTTTGGTAGGATAGCCATTTTTACTATATTAATTCTCCCTATCCAGGAGCAGGGAAGGTCCTTCCATTTTTTAGTGCCCTCTGCTATTTCTTTCTTCAATGTTTTGAAATTTTCCTTGTAGAGATCTGAAGGGTCTTTGGTTAGATTGATTCCAAGTTACTTAATTTTCTGGTGGGCTATCATGAAAGGTATTTTTTTCTGAAATTTTCTTCTCTTCCTGTTTACAGTTGGTGTAAAGAAAAGCTATTCATTTTTGTGTGTTGATTTTATATCCTGCCACTTTGCTGAAGGAGTTGATTAGATCTAAAAGTTTTCTGGATGACGTTTTGGGGTCTTTCAGGTATAGAATCATATCATTTACAAATAAGGATAATTTGACCTCTTCCTTGCCAATGTGTATCCCTTTAATTTCTTTCTCTTGTCTGATTGCCCTGGCGAGGACTTCAATTACTATGTTAAATAGAATAGGAGAGCGAGACATCCTTGTCTTGTTCCAGATCTAAGAGGAAATAGTTTCAGTTTTTCTTCATTTAATATAATGTTGACTGTAGGTTTGTCATAGGTGGTTTTTATGATGTTAAGGTATTTGCCTGTTATACCTATCCTCTCCAGCATTTTTATGATGAAAAGGTGTTGCACTTTGTTGAAGGCCTTTTCAGCATCAATTGAGATGATCATGTGGTTTTTGTTTGCCAGTTTCTTGATATGTTGGATTACATTAATTGATTTCCATATGTTGAACCAGCCTTGCATCTGTGTAATAAATCCCACTTGGTCATGGTGAGTAATCTTTTTAATAGTTGCTGGATTCGGTTTGCCAGGATTTTGTTAAACATTTTCGCATCTATGTTCATAAGGGAGATGGGTCTATAATTATCTATCTTAGATGAATCTTTTCCTGGTTTAGCTATCAAGGTGATGGTAGCTTCATAGAATGAATTTGGGAGTGTCCCCTCCTTTAACATCTCTATTTCTTCATGAGACATTTTGTCTTGAATTATATTTTGTTAGAATTTTTAAATTGATACCCAGCTTTTTGTTGTTAACATTTTCCTTTTTAAAAAATTATGTCTTGTTTTAGAAATATCATTTGCAAAAAGCATTACCTAATATTATGAACTCTTATTTTTAATCCAATCTGAGTAACTATAACTGTTTTCATTTTCAATTGTATATGAACTTAATTATTTCTCTTGTCTCCTTTTTTTATGTTTGCTTTCCCTTAATAGATTTACTTTAGTTCTTCTAATTTTAAAGGCATATATTATCTTGTTCTTGTGGTTGATTTCAGCTAAAGAGCCAGAGCATATGACTACTCATGAGTTTTTAAATTTTACCAATAAAATTCACCATGATAAAACCATTATTCTAGTATAGATGTATAGCCCTTTATTCTTTTTCATCCCCAATATTTTTAGGACTTAAGGACTTAATTTTCAGTTGTTATTGACAAACTTTCTAGTTAATTCCAATTTTTTCTTCCTCCATCTCTCCCTTCTTTTCTTCCATCTCACTCTGTCTTCCCTCTCTACAATAAAATTTGCTGAAGAATTTGATTACCTTTTCTCCTTGACACTTGTAGGACCTCTGGTTTTTTATTTTATTTCCCTCTCCTTTACTTACTTGAATATCTATTCCAAGAGTATTTCATTGTGTGACCTTAGCAAAAGTTCTGAAATCTGAATATTTTTATAATTTCCTATTTGTACAATTACTCAGCTGGACATTATTCAGTATGTGAAAATTGTTACTCCATTATTCTTCTATCAACTGTGACTTTTCAAAATGTTTCACAATCTGATTATTATTCTTATAGAGGTTTGTTATTACTCTCTGAATGCTTTAGGAATGCTGTTACTGCATTTTATATTCTTAAATTCCACACATGGGTCAGTAATCTTCTATCTCTTGATCAATACTATCAACTCTTTAAACAGAGGTTGTTGACTTCCTTTAAGTTTATTTTTATTATTATATTTTATTTTTATATCTTTATATTTTAAAGCTAGAAAAGTTCCTCAATATGATCTTAAAAATCATTAATTCACTATTATATTCTCTATATCAACCATTATATTTTAATACCTAATATTTTCAATTATATGATGTATATTTTATTTCATCTTACTGATGTCTTACCTGTCCCGCCTAAGCGTAAATTACACACATTTCAATTATATTAAATTATACCTCCAATTATTGTGCTTCAAATGCTACATGCTATTCAATTTAAACTTTCCTTTTATAACATTTGCATTACTCAGATGTCTTGTGTTTGGTTTGCCAGCTCCTGTTTCCCTGGAGGTATCAGTTCCTTCCAGTTGGGGGTGCTGGAGAGGAGCTAACAGCCAGGGTTAGTGATGAAGTCCAGAACAGAAAGTGCCAAACACCCAAACTACTCTTTTTTTTTTTAATGGGGGAAGAAGTTTATTGGGAGCTCACAGTTAGAGAATCAGTCCATAATGGCAGCAGGGCAGGCATGGTGGTGATGGCAGCAAGGCCTGTGGTAGACGGCCTCACAAAATGGCGGACAAGGAAAAGAAATGGACCCAGGCTGTGGGTCTGGGGTAAAAACCTCCAAAGGCCCACCCCTAGGGAGCTACTTCTGCCAAGCTAGATCCGCATCCCAAAGTTCTGCAACCTTAAACTACTCCTGATACCATTTGTCATCATTCTGCTTGATCAGGTTTCTGCCTGAGCCTTGGAGAAGCTGCCTGGAGAGGAATGGGTATTCTTAGCTTGAAGTCCAGTGGCCCAGGGAATTTAGGAAGGCGGAAGGTGGAGGCCCTAAGGTGCCTGAGGGCAGCTGGTAAGCCTCGCCTGATCTGTCATTTCTCAGCCCATCACTTCTGTTTCCTTGTCATTTGTCTTTTCCTACAGACAAATGTGTTTTCCTACATTTGTCTTTTCCTACAGACAAATGTCTTTTCCTACATTTGTCTTTTCCTGATTGCTCCCTAAATCACTGTCTTCTGGGAGTTGATGATGGCTTTGATAGTGAAAGGGAAGGTAACCATTACCCAACAGCAAGGAAGGAGAAAATTCAGAGAAATTGTTGAGAGTTCCCAAGGGTCTCCCTTCACTAACCTCCATACTTGCCACCTCGAGGCCTGGATCAAGTGGGGTTGATCGTCTATTATTTATGTGAACTCCCAGAATGTATGTTTGCCACCCTTTCTTAGCATTTGCCATGTTTGATTTTGGAGGAGATGGCTAGGAACCTATGGTACTTCACCGTTGTGAAAGGAGTGGGAGTCTTGTTTTTCAGCTTATTTTTCTCATATTTCTTTGATTGAATCAATATTATCCATATTCTCTGAGCCCAAGCCATGAATTACATTCATGACAGATTCCATAAATAATATTTAATACATCGAGCCTCTGGTATGACAGGCACTTTACGAAAACTTGTTTTCTTTGATGTGCTACTTATGGATTTCTCTACAAAAGTCATAGCTTTATTTCTTGTGGTTGTTATAGATATTAAAATATCTCACCTGCTTTTGTGTGAATGTCAGGGAATAGATACGTTAGGATTTCTGGAAGAGCAAATCTTATTTAATAGGGTGTCTTTTTCCTGTTAGCATTTTGTTGGGTACAGAAAACTAAAGTAGTCCCTCTGTCTTGTCATTGGAACTCAACTAAACAGAGAAAAAGAAACAAAAGAACAACAAAACACTAAGGGCCTAGTTTTAAGATGATTGAAAGGTTTATAAGTCTCCAAGTATTAAAATAAAATGCAATTGTCATTAAATCATGATCACAGCGGAAGTGAATAAAACATTCTTGGATTGGGTTAGATACTAGTCATTTAATTAGGCTTTTTCTAAATGTTAAGTAGGCCTATATCAAGCAAAAATCTTTAATGGGCATGTTATTTGGCCATTAACTTCATATCTAAAAGTATATTCTTAGAAATAATGAAAGGAGGCACACAGCTGAAGAAAGGTGCAGCTGGGCCCTCCCTGACAGTGCATGGGTGGCAGAGGTATGGCAGAGCCCCCAGCAATGGCACATGGTTGAAGAGAGGGGTGGTGAGGCCCCCTGATGGTGCCTGGCTAACAGAAGGCAAGGCAGACCCCTGTGGGAGGGCCCATGGCTGACTAGAGGGACTGCAGGAAAAAAAAGTGGAGGTCTGCAAGACTCTCCTGGCAGCAAGCTGGGTGACATGGCCTCATTGCAGGGTCTCAGGCCTAGGGACTGTGGTTTTTTGTTTCTGTTTTTGTTTTCACTTGGAAGAAATGGTCACTACTCTGGCTTCTGGAGCCACAGGATCCATGAGCCAGAGGGAGAGAAGCTAAAATGTAGTGAGTTCAAGGTATGAAGAAGAGCAGCTGGTGCTGTTGGATCCTTGAGCCTGCAAAAGCTTGTTCAGAATAAGGCATGTTTGGGGCCCAGGAGTGCCTGCAATGCAGAGAAGTAGCACCATGGGTCTGGGGAGCTCAAGACACTCAGTTGAGGTTGTGGTGCGATTGGGAGTAGGGAATGCAGGGATGGGAAGAAACTGAGAGCACAGTGCTGACTGCAGAGGTTGCAGAAGGAGCTAGGCACCAGACACTGAGGCTGCAAACTACAGGGATGGGAAGGGAGAGAGAAGTGCCAGAGACCTGTCAACACCAAAACTCATGGGAACATTGGGGGAGAACTTCTTTACAAATGGAGGAAGTGGGGCCTAGCACCCAGACCAAGCAATAGGCAAGCCTCAGCAGAAAAACACAGGAAACATGAAAGGTCAGGCGGGATAGGAATATCATATGAACCAAAGCCCCTCAAGGGATAACTTCAGGGTAACCCAATTCTTGGAAATATCTGATGGAGAATTTAGAACCCTGCTTATGCATATGCTGAAAGACCTCAAAGGCACTACCATCAGAGCAATTGATTCACTGAACAAAAAGGTATCTAACTTGGAAGAAAAATTCTACAGAAAAATTGAGATCCTGAAGAAGAATCAAGTAGAGGTTCTTGAGATGCAAGGCAAAATTAATCAATTCAGTATTATGGTACAATCTTCAGTATTCAGACTAGATGAAGCTGAAAATAGGATAGCTGAAGCTGAGGAAAAGGTAGAAGACCTTATTTACTCAGACACCAAGATAGGAAGAAAGATGAAGCAATATGAGCAAGATTTCTGAGAGGTATTTGATAAAATGAAGAAACAAAACCTAGGAATCCAGGGGGTTCATAAAGGAGCTGAAAACAACATGAGAGGATTAGGAAATTTATTCCAAGAGATATTAGATGAGAACTTCCTAAACCTAAGGCAAGCGTTGAATACCTATTCAACTGAAACATTCAGAACCCCAGAGTAGACCAGAACAGATCCTCCCCATGACACATTATAATTGTAATGGTAAATTTAGAGAACAAAGAAGCATTCTAAAAGCTGCAAGAGAAAAATGCCAACTTACTTGCAAAGGCCAACCCATCAGAATAAAAGCTGACTTCTTAACAACAATGTAAAGGCAAGGAAAGCTTGTTCATAAATCATTCAACTCCTGAGAAAGAATAACTGCCAACCAAGATTACATTACCCAGAGAAGCTACCTTTAAAATAGATGGTGAGTTCAAAACATTCCATGATATTGAATTGTTTAAACAACTCACAGCCACCAAGTCAGTATTGAAAAGGATCTTCAATGAAACACCGCATATGGGAGAGGTAAGACAACACCAAATACAAGATCAAATGAACTAATAATAAACATGAGGGGAACTTAAGAAAAAAATAAGCCAAATATGAATCAAAAAACAGAAATAAGTACCAAATTGAAGCAGAATAAAAAGCTCCTCTCAATAATTATTCTCAATATAAATGGCCTTAACTCATCATTCAAAAGACATAGACTGGCTAATTAGATTGAAAAACATAAACCCTCAATATGCAGCATTCAAGAGACTCATCCATAAAGACCATAAAATGCTGAAAATTAAAGGTTGGAAAACAGTATACCATGCATATGGGAAATAAAAGAAAGCAAGAGTTATGACGCTAACTTTGGACAACTTAAACTTCAGTTCCAAACTAATCACAAAGGACAAAGAAGGACACTATATATTAGTAAAAGGAGCAGTTAACCAGGAACCGAAAATAATACTTAATATTTACTCACCAAATGCAATGGCATCGAGCTTACTAAAACAAATTTTACTGGAGATAAAGGAACACATCAGGCCAGACACAATAATTATGGGATATTTCAATACCCTACTTTCACCAAGAGACAGGTCATCAAAGCAAAAAATCAACAGAGAAATTAAGGACTTGAATAGCACCATAGACCAAATGGAACTTACAGACATCTACAGGATATTCCATCCATCAGAGGTGGAATAAACATTCTTCTCAGCACTACATGGAACTTTTTCTAAGACAGATCACACTTTATTCCACAAAAAATGGTCTCAACAAGTACAAAAATAGAAATCATCCTGTACCTCATCAGATCACAATGGAATAAAACCAGAACTCAAAAGCAAGAAAAATTTCAGAAATGTTAAAAATTCATGGAGACTAAATAATACACTGCTGAATGATCAATGGGTCATCAAAGAAATCAGAAGAAATTTTAAAATTTCTATAGTCAAATGAGGATGAAAATACATCCTATCAAGATTTATGGGACCCAGCAAAGGCCATTCTAAGAGGAAGTTCATAGCCATGAATGTCTTCATCAATAAGTTAGGGAAGATCCAATTAAATAACTTAATGACACATCTTAAGGCACAAAAGGCCAAAAATAAGCCAGTCCAAAAAGGAATACTCAGACAAAAATTATCAAGATCAAGGCAGAGATATCCCAATTAGAATTCAAAAAGACAATTCAAAGAAGTAATCAGACTAAGAGCTGGTTCTTTGAAAAGAAAAGTGAAATAGATGCCATCCCCCAGCCAGTCTCACCAAAAGAAAGAAAGAAGAGGCCCAAATTTTTAAAAAATTAGAGATAAGAATAGGGCCATAACCACTCATACCAACAAAATCCAGACAATCGCCAGGGAATACTTTGAGAAACTGTACTCCCCAAAAAATGAAAATACAGAAGAAATGAAAAAGTTCATTAACACATATGAATTACCAAAAGTAAGCCCAAAGAACATAAGCAATTTAAACAGACCCATTCCATTCACCAAAATAGAGACAGCAATAAAAAGTCTCCCAACAAAGCAAGCCCAGGTCCTAAAGGGTTCACAGCAGAATTCTATCAAACCATAAAGAAGAATTAATACCTATTATCCTCAAACTGTTTCATAAAGTAAAAAAGGAAAGGGCACTTCCAAACTCATCCTATGAAGCTAGTATCACCTTGATACCAAAACCAGGCAAGAATACTTCAAAGAAAGAGAACTATAGACCAATTTCCCTGATGAACATCAATGCAAAAATTCCTCAATAAAATTGTGGAAAGCCAAATTCAGCAACACATAAAAAAAAGATCATACACCATGATTGACTGATCTTCATTACAAAATTTCAAGGCTGGTCTAATTTACAAAAGTCAATCAATGTAATTCAGCATATCAAGAGACTTGCAGACAGAAATCACATGATCATCTCAATTGATGCTGAGAAGACCTTTGACAAAGCCGAACATCCTTTCATGATAAAAGCCCTGGAGAAGATGGACCTAAAATGGAAATATTTCAATACCATAAAGGCCATCTATGACAAACTTACAGCCAATATCATATTAAATGGGGAAAATTGAAACCATTCCTTCTATGATCAGGAATAAAACAACAGTGTTTACTTGCTCCTTTCTTATTTAATACTGTGATTGAAATCCCAGTCAGAGAAATCAGGCATTAGAAAGAAATCAAATGGATACAGTTAGGCAAAGAAGAGGTCAAATCATCCTTATTCACAGACAACGTGATCCTTTGCCTAAAAGACCCCAACAATTCATCTAGAAAACTCTTAGAGCTAATTAACTCCTTCATTAAATTGGCACAATACAAAATTAACACTAAAAAATCAGAGCCTTCCTTTACACCAAGAGTGAACAAGAAGAGAAGGAAATTAAGGCAACAATCCCATTTATGATAGCCCATCAAAAAATTAAATATTTAGGTATGAATCAAACAATAGACCCTGAAGATCTCTACAAGGAAAACTTCAAAACACTAAAGAAGGAAACTGCAGAGGATACTAGAAGATGGAAGGAACTCCATTGCTCATGGATCAGGAGAATTAATATTGGTAAAGGTGGCTACATTACTAAAAGCAATTTATAGTTGTAATACAATCACCTTTAAAATTCCAATGATGGAGTTTGAAGAAATAGAAAAATGATCCTAAAATTCATATGAAGCTCAAAAAACATGTATAGTCAAAACAATCTTAAACTGCAAAAACCAGCACAGGTGGGATCACTATCCCTGACTTTAGACTATACTACAGAGCTATAGTAGCAAAAACTAATCGACACTCGCACAAATATAGGAATGAAGGCCAATGGAGCAGAATCAAAGACCCAGAGATACACCCATGCAACTATAGCCACCTGATTTTTGATGAAGGGGCTACAGACATTCAATGGAGAAAAGATAATCTTTTCAACAAATGGTACTGGGAAAATTGGATATCCATTTGCAGAAAATTGAAAATAGACCGTATATCTAAGTTTACACAAGTGTCAATTCAAAATGTATATGAGATCTCAACATAAAACTAGAAACTTAAACCTAATAAAACAGAAGGTAGGACACATGCTCCAACACATAGACATAAGAAAGTATTTCCTTAAAAAGACTCCAGTTGCTGAGGAAATGGCACCAAGAATTAACAAATGGTATTACATGAAATTAAAAAACTTCTTTATAGCAGAGGAAACAACCAACAGAGTTAAGGGAGAGCCTAAAGAATGGTAGAGAATCTTTGCATCTTACACATCAGACAGAGGATCAATTTTAAGAATATAAAACAATTTAAGTAAACAAATACCAAAACAGAAAATAATCTAATACATAAGTGAGCAAAAGAAATGAGCAGACAGTTCTCAAAGGAAGAAGTTCAAAGGGCCAAGACATACATGAAAAATGCTCAATATCCCTAGACATTGTTGGTGTTAGGTGCCATCAAGTCATGTCTGATTCATAGCAACTTATAGGGTTTTCAATGGCTGATTGTTTTCGAGATTGCCTTGGGAATGCATTACCATGTTCTCCCATTTTTGCAGTGCTGGGAGTCGAACTCAGGACCTCAGAGACTGCAGAACAGCATTCTACCAACTGAGATAAATCCCAGCCCACCCCTAGCCATTAGGGAAATGCAAATAAAAACAACACTGAGATTCCATCTAACTCCAGTAAGAATGGCCAAGATCAATGAAATAATAACAAATGCTGGTGAGGATGCAGTATGAGGAGAAAAAGGAACACTTTTACATTGCTGGTGGACTGTCAAGTAGTTCAACCACTTTGGAAATCAATATGGGAATATCTTAGAAAACTACAAACATGACTGCCATATGACCCAGCTATACCACTCCTGGGAATATACCCAAAGGATTATAAGTCATCATACCACAGGGACACCTGAATTTCCACATTTAATGCGGCACTTTTAGCAATTGCAAGGGTATAGAATCAACCAAGATGTCCATCAACAGAGGAATGGATAAAAAAAAAGTTGTGGTATATACACAGAATGGAATATTACTCATCCATGAAAAAGAATGAAATAATGTCATGGATGGAACTGGAGAATATCATCCTAAAGGAACAAACCCAGGCCCCAAAAGAAATACTATTTGTTATCACTCATATCTGGGAGCTAAAGATAACCTGAAGGAAGAAAAACTATATATATATATATGAATAATCAGGCTTATATAAGGGAAAATATAAGAATAGAAAGAAGGGAGAGAGGTCTAGTTGGGGGCAGCAAAGATTATGGAAGGGGGATGGAGAGAGTGAATAATAGAGGGTTAAAGGGGGAGAGGACAATCTCAAGTTACATGATGCAACTGCAGAAACAGAAAAAAACAAGGGAATATAACCTATACTTGCATGCAATTTTTACCACATATTAATCAAAGGGTTTCATAAATTATGTAAGTTAATATATGTATGACCAAAAACAATGTAATAGGTGACAGTGGAAATAGCAAAACCCTGACTACTCTGTACCCCACTAACATTTGCTAGTAAAAAATAATGAAGGGAGACATGCAGACTACTTTCTCTAAAGATATTGATTCCACTTTGGTGTGGTATCCATGGCAGATTGAACATTGGCCTTCCAAAGATAACTGCTTCCCAATTCTTGTGTCCTGTGAATACATTACCTTCTATGAGCAAAAGGCATGTGGGAGATTAAGTGAAACATCTTGAGATGGAAAGATTTTCCTGACTCATCTGTGTGAGCCCAAGGTAATCACAAGATCAATATCGGAGGGAGACAAGAGGAAGCCAGAAACAGGACATGGACCAAAGAACCAGAGGTCAGAGCAATACACTTCCAAGGAGGGGCACAAATGAAATCATGATGCAGGCGAGCACTAGACGCTGGAAAAGGCCAGGAACCCCAGGGAGGAGCACGACCCTGCCAGCTCCTTGATTTTAGATCTCTGACCTCCAGAACTTTAAGATAATAGATTCATGCTGTTTTAAACCACTAACTTGGTGACGATTTGTTAAAACAGCAAAAGAAAAGTAATAAAGTGTATCGTAGTGAAAGAATTAAAAACAAATTAACTACAGAAGTCAAAACATTATAATACATTAAGTATATACACTTACAGTCATGGAAATTGTGTTGTAGAAAGTTTTATTACACAAAAGGCCCATGTTGTTGTGTTGTTAGGTGCCGTCGAGTCAGTATCCGACTCATAGCGACCCTCATAGGGTTTTCAATGGCTGAGTTCTTCGGGATTGCCTTGGGAGTGGATTGCCAGGCCCTTCTCCCATTTTTGCGGTGCTAGGAATTGAACTCCGGGCCTCAGAGACTGCAGCGCAGCGCTCTACCCACTGAGCTAAATCCCAGCCCTAAGAGGCCCATATCATGTCATTAAGTTAAAAAATTATATAAAAGAAAACGGTAGCTAATTCATTTTTGGCGAGGAAAATACAAATAGCAATACCTGGCATTGAGTAAGTGCTTCTGGTATGTAAGAAAATTTTAAAGAAATATGCAATTACTACTCCTATGAGGGGGGCTGGGATTTAGCTCAGTTGGTAGAGCGCTGCTCTGCAGTCTCTGAGGACCTGGGTTCAATTCCCAGCACTGCAAAAATGGGAGAAGTATGTGGCAATCTACTCCCAAGGCAATCCCCAAACAATCAGCCATTGAAAACCCTATAAGTGTCGCTGTGAGTTGGACACAACTCGATGGCACCTAACAACAACAACTCTTGTGAGGTAATAATATTATCCTCATTTTACAGATGAAGTTATTAAGGCACTGGGAGGTTAAAATACCTTCACATATTTACTGAGAGATTTGAAACTGGGATATTGGACCCCTGAGTTTGTACCTTGTCATCTTTGTCTAAACAACCTTGGAATAAACAAATCAGACATATTACATCCATAGTAATACTATAGAGTAGAATACAAGTTTTATTTTCTTCTTTCTTTACCTGAACAATAAATTTTATTTAGTTTTGAAATACAGGAAATAAATTTTAAAAGGAATAGAAAATAAACTTTTAAAATATATTGAAATAATCTTTAAAAAATATTCCTGCTCTCATTTTATTTTTAGAAAAAAGTACCCTTTTCCTTTCAAACTAAATTACTGAGGATTTTATATAAATATGTAACTGTCTAGAGAGTGAAATTACATCGTGACCTACTTGATTACACACCATTCAGTTTTTCAGATCTAAGATATGCATATTAAAATACTAACACATTTACTTATAAATACCAAAGATATATATGAGAAAACATAGCATAAAAATTGTACTAAAATTTAATCTTATGGAGAAAATAGCCTCCAAGTATCATTTTAGCCCTGTACATCAGGAAATTACCCATAAACATATACAAGAAAACTATCAGATTAGAATCACACTAGGAAAAAAATGCAGTCGGTAAAAGATTTGCATTATGTTCTTGCTAAAAGTAAGACAACTGCTGAACTCTGTCTCCCCCAGATCCCTCTTCTAAAACATGTAAGTCTCCACTAGAGCAACAGCTTGGCAGCTGTCCCTCTGCTGTGAAGAGTTCTGCTTTTTGAAGCAGCCAGAATGACAAACCCTCATTCTCACCCTTTATGCCTGTTGTTGCGGATTGTATTTCCCAAAAAGCAGGTTTACAGAGAAATGGCAGTAACCACAGAAAGAGATGACACAAAAGCCTTTGGAGTAGTTGTTGTTGTTGTTAGGTTCCGTCCAGTCAGTACCCGACTCATAGCGACCCTATGTACGACAGGCGAAACACTATTGTCAGTGTTCTCTGCTATTCATAGGGTTTTCAATGGCTTGGAGTAATTAGTAGTAATGATTTTAGTTTCCACTTACTTCATCCCTTATGAGACTGGGCACTGTAATAGGTCTAGAGGATGACCCTTGGGCATCCAACTGGTAAAAGAGGGAACTAGGGAAGGCAACACAGACTCTACCAAAGATCCAGCTAAACGCCAGGCCTGAACTAGCAAACAAGTGAACCCTGAGGTAAGAGTCAAAGGCAACGTTCTAGTCCCTCCACTGGCATATGTTAGATCAGCCTAGCTCTCCTCAAAAATGAATAAACAGAAATCAAAAATGAACTCACAATTGCCAAGCACTACAGGACATGTGAAAGCAAATACTTGAAGATTCAAAAGAAGAATTGACCCCTAATAGTGGTTTACTGTCGGAATAAGAATCTTTTATCTTTCTTGTTAATGATTGCTTTGCCAAATACTAAAACATTAGTATGGCTGAAACAATAAATATTCATTAAATTAATGAATAAATCTCTTAGAAAATTATTCTCCATTTTCAGTGGATAATAAGAATCCTTAAATCTATAAAACATGAATATAAAGCTGGGCTCTAGGGTGCACACCTGTAATCCCAGTGACTCAAGAGACTGAGGCAGGGGGATCGTGAGGTTGAGGTCAGACGCAGCCTGTGCAACCTTAGTGAGATCCTGTCTCAAAATAAAAAATGGAAAAAGGGCTGAGAGTGCAGCTCATCACTAGATGATGTGCATAGCATGGACAGGACACTGGGTTCAACCACTCGGGACTGAAAAGTTAATTAAGTAAAACTATAGAGAGAACAAACTAAAATAAGGAAGGAAGGAAAGAAGGAAGGAGGGAGAAAAAAAGAAATGTACAAAGAAAGAAAATGTAAAGCAAAAGTTCAACTGAGAACTGAGAGATGACAGATATAAACAATTTCATATATGTTTACTTACATATATATCGGATAGTCTCAATCTGTAACTTCATGCTTTTTCACCTCCATGTAAAACTTCATGCTTTTTGTTTGTTTTATCTTTTCACTACTAGGGGTTTGAATCCAGAGCCTCGCTCATGCTAGGCAAGTGCTCTGCCACTGAGTTGCACCCCTAGCCACTTTTCTGTTTTTTATTTTGACACGGTCTCGCTAAATTGCACGGGCTGCCTCTGGTCTTGACCTTGCAATCCTCTTGCCTTAGCCTCCAGAGTCTCCACAGTGGGATTACAGTGTGCACCATGGCACCCAGCTCAAAGAAGAATATTCTCTCTCTGTCTCTATAGATAGATACGTACATACATACATATACACACGCACATATATATCTATGTGTGTGTGCATATATATATATATATATATATATACATGTATGTATATGTGTGTGTGCATATTAATTTCTGGTTTCTAGTTTTTATGTCTGACTTAGAAAAACCCTTACCATGCAAAAATTATTTTTATTTCAGTCTTTAGTTATATTTTTGTATTGATATCGTCTGCTCAACTGAAACTTATTATGCATGATGAGAAGTTTGTGTTTAATGAATGATATTAAATAAATAAACTTTTAAAGAAGTTACCTATGATGTCCTCACCTTGTCATGCTATAGGGGTTTGCTTGTTGTTGTGATACTAAAAGCTATGCCACCTGTATTTTAAATATCAGCGGGGCCACCCTTGGTGGACAGGTTTGAACTGTGCTTCAGACTAACACAGACTAGAGAGAAACTCCTGAAAAAATTAGCCATTGAAAACCTTATAAATAGCTGAGAAGCACTGTCAAATACAGTGCTGGGAAATGAGACCCCCAGGCTGGAAGGCATTCAAGAAATGACTGGGCAAGAGTTGCTTCCTCAAAGTAGAGTCAACCATAAGGATGAGAATGGAGTAAAGCCCCTGGGACCTCCACTGGCCTGATGTGGCATGATTTGAAATGAGAAGAAACATAGTGGCTAAAACATTAGACTGAAACATAAAAAAATCATGTGCATGGCACAGTGGCTGGTAATGTTTTATTTTATTGTACATAGGTTCGCTGTGAGTCAGACCTGATTTGAGGGTACCTAACAACAATAGGGGCTGGGATTTAGCTCAGTTGGTAGAGCACTGTGCTGCAGTCTCTGAGGTCCCGAGTTCTATTCCCAGCACTGCAAAAATGGGAGAAGGACCTGGCAATCCACTCCCAAGGCAATCCCGAAACAGTCAGCCATTGAAAACCCTATGAGGGTCACTATGAGTCGGATACCGACTCGACGGCACCTAACAACAACAACAACAACAACAATAACAACAACAACTTGATGTCCTCTGCTTCTCCTAATCACAAAGTAGTTTGGATCTTTGGTTCTACCAGACAATCAGCTGAAATTTCACAAAAATCATCTCCCTAATGAAAGAGCAAACATCCATAGGAAGAAGAACATCTGGAGAGAGGATCTTCTTATTTGAGCTACTTTTCCCTAGGAGTGTTTACTAATTTAAGAGCCTGAGAGCCTGGAAAGGCAAAGTGGGAGCCCAGGACTGCCCTCCCAGAAGCCTGGGTAACATCTTTTGTTTTTGGTGGCCCTTCAAGGCTACACACAAAGATGGAGTGTGAACAGGAGGTAGATGTGCCTCACTACTCCTGTAATCCCTGGACCAGGATCAGGGAAATTCTGGATTACAAGTGACATCAGGTACCTGGTATGTTAGGTTAGGCTAGGTGCTGTTGAGTCAGATCCACCTCATAGTGACCCTATGTATAACAGAACAAAGCACTACCCAACACTGTACCATGCACATGGCCTTTTTATGTTTGTGCTCATTGTTGCAGCCACTATGTTTCTTCTTATCTTGAGTTATGCCACATCAGCTAAAGGAGGTCCCAGGGGCTTTACTCCATTCCTGTCATTAAGATTGAGTCTACTTTAAGGAGGCAGCCCTTCCCCAGTCCTACCTTAAATACCTTCTGGCCTGGGGAACTCATTTTCCAGCACTATATTTGACAGTGCTTCTCTGTCATTCATAGGGTTTTCAATGGCTAATTCTTTGGGGAGTAGGCTGCTGGGTCCTTCTCCCTAGTCTGTCTTAGTCTGGAAGCTTAACTGAAACCTGTCCACCATGGGTAGCCCTGCTGGTATCTGAAATATTACACAGGTGGGGGGGCCTGACAAGCTGGCAGACAAGACCCTGGTATGAGCAAGCCTAAGTTCTCACTGTGCCCCAACTTATTTCTAAGAAGCAGTCTTCCTATTAAAATGGCCAACAATTAAAGATAAGTAGGCATACAATGAGACAAGACAGTGAAACTTGTTCCATGTCCAGCTTCAATCAAAAAAGAGAAGCCATCATATAGTCCAGGTATAAAGTATTAATACAAGGACTAGAAGCTCAGACCAACCCTGAGAGATCTGAGAGACTGAGACCTTAGAAGTTTCTTGGAAAATGACTCCATGCAGCCTCAAGCCTGGGGCTGGAGTTAGCTCAGTTGGCAGAGTGCTTTCTCTGTGCTCTCTGAGGCCCTGAGTTCAATCTCCAGCACTGGAAGAATGGGAGAAGGACCTGGCAGCACATCCTGATACAATCCCAAAACAATTTGCCACTGAAAACTCTATGAATAGCAGAGAAGCACTGACATAGTATTGGGCATGGCACAGTGTCAGGGAATGTTCCATTCCGTTGTACATGGGGTCACTATGAGTCAGACCCAACTGGAGGACACCTGACAACAAGAACAGCTTCAAGCACCAAAGTAGAGTTTCTCAAAGGGCTTCCAATTCCCAAGGAATTCCAAGAGGCTCCCTGCTGTGTCTCTGTCTCCCATCACCAACTCCTTACCCGCCTTCAGGAACCCCTGGATACTAGGCTGCAGCTGGACTGTGGCAGACCCCAAAATACCACAATGAGCAGAAGTGAAATGAGTAGACCTCACGGGCTCACCAGAGAGCCACTGTTCCTAGGTTTGCTCACACATCTAGCAGCAAATGCCTAAAGAAGCTCAAGGGTTCTTTTCCCCTTCCATCTTTCAAATTATTCCAAAGGGTCTCTTGCCAAGAGATAGTCAGGGAAGGGGGGTTGGAGAACTACTCACTTTGGTGTCTGTTCTAGTTTTGATAAATTTGATCTTGCATATCAGAACTATTAGCCCAAGCCGTACAATGCTCTCAGTTGACCTTATTTTGGGATCTGGCATCCTCTAGTCTTGCCCTTTGCTCACTTTATTTCAACCATAATTAGTGTCCTCTGCTCTGGCTGCCTTGTTTGGCTTCCTTGCTGCACATAGGTGGTGAGGTCCTCATCTTCCCTAAAGAAAATCTCACTTCTTGTATGCTCTAGACTTTCTTTTGCCTGTTCTACCTCCACCTCCTTCTCGTCTTCCTCCCTAGAATTAATTGTTCTCTTGTGCTATTCTCTATCATGATCCTATTGATTTATTATCAGACAATATTATTCATTAATTGTTTGCTTACTCTACTATACCTGTTAGTCAAAAAACATTTCTGAATGCCGCTACTTGCTGTGGATTTATTATTCAGTTTCTGTGACTAGCATTTGCCTCACTGCCTCTCTGAATTTAGGAGCTCAGCAGTTTTGTTGAATAAAAATCACTAGTTCATTGCCAATCCGGCTGAGAAGTTGGTGGACTCTGTATGTTCCGAATATACTCATACAACCATGGTAAACGTTTCCGCAAATTGTGATTGGTTACACCATATAGAGTGACACAACAATATGATCAGTTAGCCAATATGTTTATGTCAAATAAATAACATAGTTCAACCCCTAAGTACCAACACTATTTCTAACTAGAAATATTTGGCAGAGTGTGATGATAAAGACTGTGTATGTATTCATTTTAACACAGACCTGTCCAAAATATGCTTTTCAAAAAGCAGCACTCATGAAAATTATGCTTTCCCCTCAAATCTTTTAGTTTTTGTAACCGTGGACATCATGAAGCTGTATTGTTGTTGATGTTAGGTGCCATCGTGTCGGTATCCGACTTAGCGATCCCACGTACAACAGGCGAAACTCTATTGTCAGTGCTTCTCTGTTATTCATAGGGTTTTCAATGGTGGATTAATTTTGGGGAGTGGGTTGCTGGGTCCATCTCCCAAGCCTACAGCACCTGATGTTCCCAGGCGGTCTCCCATCCAAGGACTAACCAGGCCCAGCCCTGCTTAGCTCCTGAGATCTAACGGGATCAGAAGCCACAGGGTTACAGCTGCAGGCTGAAGCTGTATAATCATATAAAAATACCCAGATATGGCCAGAGATGTCCTCAAGATTATGAAAAATGAATATTGTATAATCTGATGTCAATAGAAGTTTCTGTATCCTACATCAATAAGTTGAATACTATTTCCAATATTTTCTAATTTATGGGGCATCTTTTTGTTACTGTTATTAAAGGCCTCAGTCTTAGGGAAAAATTAATTGTGGTTACTGATGGAAAATAGGATACTTTTCTTTAGTTGGTGAGCCCATGGTACTACCCCTGTAGTGTCAGCCAAGTACACAGCATGGGAAGTCTATGATGATGCCAGTCTCCAACAGAGCTTCAATGCGCCCCTGGCGCTCAGGAACATCATGTGCTTTGTCAGAATGTCCGCAAGTACTCACACTGCTGGGCTTTTTAAAAATGTATTTGCCCCTAGCAGTCTACTGGATTAAAAAAAAAATACTTATCTTGAGCAAATTCTTGTTTATAAAATTTCTCCCATTTAATATCAGTAACTAAATATTAATTAAATCACCACGAGGTAGTGTATAGATGCAGGAGAAAATAGTACCTTTTCTCAAAAAGGTTAGAGTCCAGGTATAACATTGTTGTTGTAGTTGTTAGGTGCCATCGAGTCGGTATCCGACTCATAGCGACCCTCATAGGGTTTTCAATGGCTGACAGTTTTGGGATTGCCTTGGGAGTGGATTGCCAGATCCTCCTCCCATTTTTGCGGTGCTGGGAATTGAACTCGGGACCTTAGAGACTGCAGCGCAGTGTTCTACCCAGTGAGCTAAATCCCAGCCAGGTATAACATAAGAACACCAAAAATTCAGAAATTTGTGGTTTGGGTGTCCTTTCTTTTTACTTTTTTTTTTTTTTTTTTTTTTTTTTTTTTTTTTTTTTGAGACAGAGTCTTGCTAAATTATGCAGACTGCCTCTGATCTCTAACTTGTAATGCTCCTGCCTCTGCCTCTCCAGTCGCTGGGATTATAGGCGTGCACCACCACGCCCCGGCTCTTTTTACTCTTTTAAAAGTAGAATTTTAAATTGTTTTTAAATTGCATTTTAAAATGGGAACATTTAACCGTGGTCACAAACAGGAAGTGTAAAGCAGAACCTTGAAGTCTGTGAAAGCAGGCCTAAAAACAAAGTTCTAACATTTTTATTTCATGACATGACCTCCTCTTCTGATCCACTGCTACCTGCAGATAAACCTGACAGTGAAAACCATAACTGATGCCCAATCTATTCATGGAAAGTAAACACAATACCAACTTGGGGAGATTAGGCCGTCACTACTGAAATTGAGTGTTTTATATTTATGGAGATACAAATGGTCTAAGTCTGAATGTGTACTTCCCTGAAAAATTCCTGGTAATAAATTGTTGTTGTTGTTGTTGTTGTGAGGTGCCAGCGAGTCGGTATCCGACTCATAGCGACCCTCATAGGGTTTTCAATGGCTGACTGTTCCGGGATTGCCTCGGGAGTGGATTGCCAGGCCCTGCTCCCATTTTTGCGGTGCTGGGAATTGAACTCAGGACCTCAGAGACTGCAGCACAGCACTCTACCCACTGAGCCAAATCCCAGCTGGTAATAAATACATGAAAGAATTGCTCCTGCTACAGCACTTGCACGACACTGACACAGATTCTGAGGGCTTTTGTTTTTTCAACGAAAAAAGAGGAAGAATTGGGTAGGAGCAGTAAAATGAAAAACAATTCTCTTATATTATTCAAATATTTCTTCCAGATCAGTTTCAGAATCACCTACAAGATGAAGCTCATGTCATACACAATAAAATATAAAGCTATGTGATAATGGCCAACTTCATCAAAGCAAGTGACAATATCAAGTGATACATGTTACATATGTCAAAAGACACATGAAAAATGGTTGGGATATTTTGTTTAACCTAGTTTTTTACTTTAAAACTAGACAGAAGGGCTGGAGATGTAACTCAGGGGTAGAGCACTTGCCTAGTGTTTGTGAGACCCTAGATTCAATCCCTGGAGCTGGGAATTTGCTCAGCTGGTAGAGCACTGCTCTGCAGTTTCTGAGGTCCTGAGTTTGATTCCCAGCAACACAAAAAATTGGGAGAAGGATGTGGCAATCCACTCCTGAGGTAATCCCAAAACAGTAAGCCATTGAAAACCCTGTTAGGGTCTCTGTGAGTTGGACACAATTCTATGGCACCTAACAAGAAGAAGAAGATTCAATCACTAGCACTGCAAAAAAATAAATAAGATAAAACTTGACAGAGCCAAAGATATTAATGACTTGGATCTTTTACTTTTCTTCTCCATATTTAGGATGATGCTTGATGGGTAGTTATTTATTTATATATTTATTTTTGCAGTGCCAGGGGGTTGAACTCTGGGTCTTCCACATGCTGGGCAAGCACTGTCACTGAGCTGCATCCCCAGCTCCTTTTTTATTTTTTACTTTGAGACAGGGTCTTGCTAAATTACACAGGCTGCCTCTGGCCTCGACCCAGCAATCCTCCTGCCTCAGACTCCTGAGTTGCTGGGATTACTGGTATGTGCCGTGGGACCCAGCTCAAAAGGCAATTAAATAAAATAAAACATTTTTCACTTCACATGTGAGATTTTCATGCGAATGCTTGCAAGCAACATAAAGATTACTGTTTGTCTAAAGGGACCTGGAAATAATGTCATGTGAAACTCATGATTCACAGTAACCACAGCATTCATCAAAAAATCCTAACATCTGAGAGATTGTTTGGGCATGCCTTGTGAAGTCATAAAACTGATAACTTTTAGTTATCCATAAAAAATCTTAATGTGTCTTATACAAGTTTGTAGTAAAATGGAAGTGTCTGAGTGTTCTCTGCAGCATTGATTTAATCTATCTCAGGTACAAAATGACAGGGGGCTGTCTGATACTTATGGTCGCACTATTCTTTTTCATGGAAGAAAAAAAATGTCTCAAACACGGAAGTAGTATAGCTGAAAGGAATGAGTTCATACTTGGCCATAATAACTTTCACAAAGCAGGCTTATTTAGGAAGGTTTTATCTCTTAAATGCTATACACTTGCTGGCAACATCATCAAGGCAATGCTTAATACTTTTATCACAAATACAAAAATTTTTGTAATGAAAGTAAACTATAGTTTACTATGGTGCTAGTGGGAAAACGTCTTTAGTCATCTTTAATGTCTGCAAACACACTTTGAAGAGGATCTCTTTTGAGATAGAAAAAGTAGGGCAGTGCCTTTAATTTTCTTGCCACGTGAACGTCTGAACTCTTTAGGAAGCAGCAACAGCTAACAAAGCTCTCACTCAAATGATGCCCCATTTCTGGCAGCTTTTCCAGCGTCTCTTTTCAATTATATCCTTGAGAAAACTTTTCAAGCAATTAAAAAAACACTTGGTAATTTGCACTTGTATAGTTATTTTAGTTTGTATTACTAAATATTATGACATCAAGAATAGCATGGGGCTTTTCCTGTGTACAAAAACTAACAGGCAAACTCTATTCTCCTTAATTCTGTGGAATGCTCTGAAATTGTTGACAGCATAGCTAGACAACGAAAAGCACATCATGCCATTCATGGATATTAAGTATTTTTGCCTTGGTGGACCCTTGTCTCCTAAAAACAACATTAAATTTATATTTTATCACTATGTTAGTACAGAAACAACTATAGTTCAGTCTGTATTTGTTTTATATATTTATTTTTATTATATCAATTTTTCTGATTTCAAAAGTATTTAAAATCAAAATATTTCCACGGGCCTTTAAACATATGATCGGCCTTAGGTCCTGTATCTACTGTGCCTACTATGTAAATTGTCCCTGCACATAGAATATGTCTTCATTCCATCCTCTGAGAAATTTAAGCCAGGTGGTGGTGCACATATATAATTCCAGCACTCCGGAGGCTGAGGCAAAAGAATCTCAAATTCAAGGCTAGCCTGAATGATATAATGAGACCCTGTCTCACAAAAGAAGGAAAGAAAAAGAAAGAAAGAAAGAAAGAAAGAAGAAAGAAAATGAAAGGAAATGAAAGAAAGAAAGAAAGAAAGAAAGAGAGAGAGAGAGAGAAAGAAAGAAAATGAAAGGAAAAGAAAGAAAGAAGGAAGGAAAGAAAAAGAAAGAAAGAAAGAAAATGAAAGGAAATGAAAGAAAGAAAAAGAAAGAAGGAAAGAGACAGAGAAAGAAAATGAAAGGAAAAGAAAGAAAGAAAGAGAAAGAAAGAAGAGAAAGAGAAGAAGAAAATCATTTCCTCTAGAAACTTAAACCATGATGTTTAGATTCAGTCACCTCCATACAGAATTTGGTTTGTTCCTTAACCATGCCCAAGGATACCTAGGTTCACTGGAGGTAGCACACAGACAGCTAGGATGGTGAGGAAGTTCCATCCACTTCTTCAAAAATAGCGTTTTTATTTTAGTATGCTTTATATTTAGAGGCCTTTTATAATATTTAATTGGGAAAAGAGACCTTTCTGTTTTTAATTTTTTTAAGTCATTGATTTGGAATCAACATGTTATTTAAAATAGAAGCTAGTTCTTATGTTTCAAAACATCTCTTAATTAACTTGCTACCACCTGTATACATTTGGGCATTTTCTGAGCCATATGTGCTCAATAAAATCTCCACATATGCTGTGAAATTTACATGCAGGAGTACAATTATTATTTTTCAAAGAATAGGCAAATAGAGATAGCAGTTCACAAGTTCAATGCTTTAAACTCCTTATTCTCTGGTTTATTGAACAGAACACTTTCTCAGGCTTTGACAATGTTGTAAGTGCCTTTGCATTTCATTTTCTATGAGAAATAAGGTAGTGAGACTGCTCTGTTGATATATTTTTCTGGTTCAATCTCCAGTTACACAATGCAAATTCATGTATCACAGCTGATTGCGTTTGTCAGCTGTTTGGTGTTTTTGCCACTTTTTTTTTCTTCTTTTTTTAACTCTTCTATTTTGGGAAAGTACATTACAACCTTGACCTAGCTGTGTTCACAGTTCAAAGTTCTAATGAACAATCTAGCAGCAAGAAGTTATTAAAAGAGATAAAAGATGTAGTGTGGAAATTACTAAACATTCAACCTAAAGAATTTAGCTTCTATTGACTTCTAGGTACTTGGTTCTTGTTTCTGAATAGAAGATCATAGATATCAGCCTCAACTCATACATGTTAGTTTATATGAAAATCAGAACGTTTTGGAAGCTGAAGAGATCTGGCAACATGCTGTGTTGGAAAGAGCACTGGTCCAGGACATAGGTGGCCCTGGTTCTGCCATTTGTTGCTTGCTTTTGGTTAGTCATTAACCTCCACAAACTTCAACTTGCTTATCAGTAAAATATGTTATTGCAATGATGAAAAAAGGCAATTAAAGACTGCCAATGGCCAGGCACAGTAGCACACACCTGTAATCCCAGCTATTCAAGAGGCGAAGGCAGGAGGATCACAAATTCAAGGCCAGAGGCAGCTTATGCAATTTAGCAAAATCTTGTTTCAAAACAAAGTAATATAAAATGGCCTGGGTGTGCAGCCAATGGTACAGGACTTGCAAAATGTGTGCAAGTCCCTGGGTTCAACCCCCAAGTACTGCAAAAAAAGAAGGAACAAAGGAAGGAAGGAAGGAAGAAGGAAGAAGAGCGATATGAATTTATTCTAAAATAAAAATATAGAAATGCTAGATTAAAATATATTAGGTAACGTTATCAATGCTTAGCTTTGCTAGCAAGAAGAGAAATTTGTGGGAATTAGGAAGAAAGTGGGAACCATAAACTAGAACCTGGCCTGAGAACTGACCATGTAGTTGCTATTGGGAGTGGGGCAGGAGGGTCGGCATAGGGCTGGTCCACGGCTAGTGATTATCCAGTAACACAGGCATGAATGTCCACTCACAATAAGGCAACGGTCCTGCATGGATGGTCAAATAAACACCCCTACGTTGAAAAAAGAAGATCCCTTTAAGATACTACATTCTCGTAATCCCAGTGACTGAGGAGGCAAGGGCAGGAGAATTTTCAAGTTCGAGACCAGAGGCAGTCTGCATAATTTAGCAAGACCCAGTCTCAAAAAGTAAAAAAGTGGGTTGAGGGTGCAGCTCAGTGGTCCAGCACTTGCAAAGCGGGCAAGCGCAAGGCCTTGGGTTTAACCCCCAGTACTGCAAAAATAAACAAAAAACAAACAGACCAACAAAAAACACTACATCCTCAGGAAAATGTCCACTAGGGAGGGGGAAGGCAGCCACCCACACAGATTGATAAAAAGGGACCTTATATTTTATTTTTACCTGAATTCTTTGTGTATGAGGAAAAAGATTCCCTGATACATTAATTGCAGATTCACACTAAATTCCAGTGAGGGATTCAAATTCCTATTATCTGCATACGGTAGGAAATGCTTTTTCCAAACCAATGCTAACTCCTAGCAAACAAACACTGCCTGTGCGGTGAGGTCACTGCAGGTCAAACAGTTTGAGTAAAGAGTTGTGATCCTCTTTCCCCTCCTGGTCCTGGAGTGTTTGCCTTAAGTATATGGGGACATATACTTAAGGCAAACAGGAGTTTTTTAAACTGACAAAACAGAAAAAATAGCTGCAAATACTGAGAGTTAAGGGAATGCCCCACCAAAAAAAGTCCAAACTGAGCACCCTAGAGCGAGGCCACTTGTTAACTAGTTCCAAACACTCACATGGAATTTCTATTCAGCTGTTTAGTGACTCATAATAATAGGCTCCAGTGTCCAAGTATCAGCAAATATTTTTTGTACATATTTATGGGGTATAGAGTGATAATTCAGCTTATATAGTCAGTGCACAACTATTAAAACTGGATTGTTAACATTTTCATCTCTTTAAATGATATACAAAAACTTTTTGATTAGCATTTATCAATAATTGTAGACATTTATGAGGTGCACTATGATTTTTTTTAGTTGCACACAGTATGGTGGTAGTCGTGATGGGATTTTCGTAGAGTTACATCTCATATTTTACATTTGTTCTCCCCCTCCCATCTTCCCTGTCACCTACCCCTCATGCTGGTTCCCCATTGCATTGGGTCCCCTTGTGCTTTCCAATCTTAGGTATGTACAGTGTGTGTGTGTGTGTGTGTGTGTGTGTGTGTGTGTAATTATGTATACATTTTCTATTCTTTGAAGGTAGATCTAGCTCCTGCATGGGGCCGGGGTATAGTTCAGTTGGTAGAATGCTTACTCTGCACTCTCTGAAGCCCTGGGTTCTATCCTTAGCACGGCAAAAGTGAGAGGAGGACCTAATAGCTCACTCTTGAACCAATCCTGAAACAATCTGCCATAGAAAATCCTATGAATAGCAGATAAGCAGTGACATAGTAGCCAGTATGGCACAGTGTTAGGGAGTGTTTCATTCTGTTTTACCTACGGTCACTATGAGTCAGACCCTGCTTAGCTTCAGAGGTCAGATGCTAGGGTGTATGGCCACAGACTCTAAAAAGGTAAATATCCTAATTTCCATAGTGGCAAGTCAATAGAGGACATCCAATTATCTTTAAAAAAAAGATATAATAAAAGCAATATTATCATATGTTTAGGAATACAAAGGCAAATATCAAATGGAAGACTACAATGAGCTGAAGATAATTCATATACAAAGGAAGAAGCAAAGTGAAAAATAATAACATTTGTCTACTAGGACTTCTATAGTGAATAGGTGAAAAGAATGGGGAGTCATTAGTCAGAGAGGATGACTGAGAATTTTACAAAATCCACAAAAATAATGAATCTTTAGATTTAGAAAGATCTATCCTTCTGAATAACAACTCAGACTAGAGAAATGTAGTGAATGTAACAAACTAAGAGCAAAATAAACTATTAAGATATTTTTCAACAGAAAGAATAAAATCTGAAGTCAATAAAATATTATATTATTGTATGAAGACTAAGAAAGTAGTTGTTGGCCTAAAATTTTGTACCCAACCAAATTATTTTTCAAAAGAGAAAACAAATTATGAAAGAGTTCACTAAAGATCTTCATTAAAATAACTGTAGAATTTACTCATTCAAGAAAAAAATTAAATAGAAAATTCCATGAGATATAAGAAGTTATGAATAAGCTGGGTGCAGTGGTGCATGCCTGTAATCCCAGCAGCTTGGGAGGCAGAGGCAGGAGGATTGCGAGTTTGATCACAGAGGCAGTCTGCATAATTTAGCAAGACCCTGTCTCAAAAAAAGTTAAAAAAAATGGGCTAGAGGTGGCAGCTCAGTGCTACAGCACTTGCAAAGCATGGAAGCATGAGGCCCTGGATTCAACCTCCAGGACCGCAAAAAAAAAGAAAAAAAACAAAAAAGAAGAAGTTATGAGTGAATGAAGTGTGTAAAGCTAAAAATAAAGCCATCTACTGTAAGAGAGTAATGGTTATAATGATTAACTTAAGGAATCTGGAATGATAAACAATTAGCAGGACAACAAAGAATACATGTTAAAAACTTGAATAACCCTAGAATCATAGCAAGTGAAGGTGTAACTTCCAAATGCGTGTGGATGAGAGGCAAAGAAGGTGACAAGAGGAGAGGTGACTAATTAACATAACGGAAAGCAGAAAGGTAAAAGAGGCAAAGGACAAAACTAATATGGCAAGTATAAACCACATAAAATATAATGAAAAAAGAAACCCAGTGACTAGCCACAATTAATGCATATTAATCAAACTTAATGTGTAAATCTGCAGCTGTAGCCCTGTGGCATCCGATCCTGTCAGATCTCAGAAGCTAAGCAGGGTCGGGCCTGGTTAGTACTTGGATGGGAGACCGCCTGGGAACACCAGAAGCTGTAGGCTTAGGAGAAGGACCTGGAAACCCCCTCCCAAAAATCAATCTGCCATTGAAAACCCTATGAACAGCAGAGAAGCACTGACAATAGTGTTTCCCCTGTTGTACAGAGGGTCGCTATGAGTCGGATACTGACCCGACGGCACCTAACAACAACAACAATGTGTAAATAATTATTATAAATTTGACTCACAAAAGGGAAGATTTGACTGTATGAGGTTTACAATAGATTTGTCTAAATTCCAAAGCACAGAAAACTGAAAGTAAATGGATGGCAAAAATAAGTAACAGACCAAGAAACAGCAAAAGAAGGTAAGTGTTGATACTATCAAACAAAAATGATATTTTGTACAAGAATAATTATCAACAATGAAGAGAAGCACTACATAATGAGAAGAACTCACCCAAAAGATCTATTAATTCTAAATTTGTATGTACTAATCTCATTGTCTTAAAAAATATAGAGTAAGTGTTTTGTGGTGGCTCAAATCTGTAATCCCAGTGACTCCAGAGACAGAGGCAGGAGGATCACAGATCTGAGGCCAGAGGAAGCCTGTGTAACTTAGCAAGACCCTGTCACAAAATAAAAAGTAAAAAGTAGGCTTGGGTTATGGCTTAGTGGTAGAGTACTTATAAAGCATGTGAGAGACCCTGGATTAAAGCCCCCAGTATCACAAAAATACATACATACCTACATATGTACATACATACACACATAAATACGTGAGTATTAAAAATAAAAATAGAGAGTAAAAATGATCAGAATTTCAAAGAGAAAAGAAATCTACACAATAAGAAATTTTAATGCATCCCTCTCAGTACTTAATCGATCAAGCAAAAACTTTTTTTTTAATGTTAACAAGATAGAAACAACGCAATCAACCAACTTTATCTCGCCCACCACTTAGCAAGTAGGATGCTAAAGGTACTGGCCAAACTGTTGAGTCCCTTCAGTCAAAAACAACTTAACTTGCTATAGTCTGGGGGCCAACTAACCCTTTGGGCAAATGTCTGTCTCTATACACCCTTGTTTTCTATTAATGTTGTTATTTCTTGTATAAGACAACATAGAAAAAGTTGGAGAAGCACAGGCTCAAGATCTTCCAGAAAAAATATGGACTACACAGTTGTTCAGTATAATAGCTGCTATAACTAATATATTGTATACTTTGTTATTACATGACTTCAAATCAGATCCAACTCATAGTGACTCCTACGTGCAACAGAACAAAACACTACCCAACACTGCGCCATGCCCAGCACTATTGTCAGTGCTTCTCTGCTATTCATAGGGTTTTTGATGACTTATTATTTCAAGGCCTGCAGCTGTAGCCCTGTGGCATCTGATCCCGTCAGATCTCGGAAGCTAAGCAGAGTTAGGCCTGGTTAGTACCTGAATGGGAGACCGCCTGGGAACACCAGAAGCTGTAGGCTTGGGAGAAGGACCTGGCAACCCCCTCCCAAAAATCAATCTGCCATTGAAAACCCTATGAACAGCAGAGAAGCACTGACAATAGTGTTTCCCCTGTTGTACAGAGGGTCACTATGAGTCGGATACTGACTCGATGGCACCTAACAACAACAATTGTTTCAAGAGTGGATTGCTGTGTCCTTCTCCCAAGCCTACAACACCCAGTGTTCCCAGGCAGTCTCCCATCCAAGAACTAACCAGACTCCGATGCTGCATAGCTTCCGAGATCAGATGGGATCCTATGCCAGTGTGGTATAGCTAAATACATTGTATCCCTGATATAAGTGTTAAAAATGGAACAATTGAAATATTCTTGAGTAGAGTTTTCAATTTCTGGTCTACTTCAAAAGAAATTCAACATACCAAGAAAACTTCATCTGCCATGAATTTTTCTTTTGTCATTTTCCAACCTGTTTTCCCTTGCCATAACTCACGATAGCTGCTGACTACATTTCTGTTTCAATTTCTTGAACATGATCTAGTCAGCCTTTCTACTGTCGGGCTGTTCTTGCCAGGAGTTTCACAATGATTTACTTCCACATTGCCGAATAATCAGTTCTTAGCATTTATCTTTCCAGGCTTGTCAGGATATTTAATGCAGTGGTTCCACCAGCCTTGTCAAAGTGCTTTTTGTTTTTCACTCCATCTCCAAGGACTCCCCACTGGTGGAGTCCCTACTCAACTGGCTCCTCTTCATTATGATTCTTAGTTGTCCCTCTTCATCTTTCTAAACTCAAGTATCAGAGCGGCTCTTGCCCATGTCCTTGCTGCTTGGCTATCTACATTCATTTCCTAGGTTATCACACCCATTCTGTAGTTTCCAATACCACCTATATAGGGGGACTCCAAAATATATAATACTGTGGTCTTATATATCCAACTACTTAACTCATAGTCTTTATTTGAATATCTAATAAGCACCTTGAGCTTAATATTTCTACAATCCACTCTTAGCCATCCAAAAGAGAAAGAAAAGAAGAAGGAAAGAAAAGAAAAGAAAAGAAAAGAAAAGAAAGAGCAAGGAAGGAAGGAAAGAAGGAAGAAAATCATAAGATCACAAATAGTTCAGAATGAGTAACTCAAAGGATAAAAGAAAGGGAGGAAGAGGGAAGAGGCCACAGAGGCAGCCAGATGCCAGATCAAAAAAAAAAAAACCTAGTCAACTGTAATAAAAAGTCATGATTTTTGTATTTCAGGAAATGGAACATCATTAAAAGAAAAGCCAATTAGGAGATTACCAATGTCATTCCATTAAGATATAATGCCTTGAATTCAGTTGAAAAAAAATAAGAATGAAGAAATGTGAAGAGATCAGAGATAATAAGGAAAAAATAGGTAGTAGAACTCCATGATTGCTTGGCTGTGAGAGACAGTGTGCAGAAAAAGGAGTCAAAGATGAAGCCTAAGTGTTCTCGTAAGGACAGTGGGTCAGCCAATCTACCTACCTCTTCATTAAAATGCCACTAAAGTCAAATTACAGGAGATTTTTTAAAGCCATTAAGTCATTTTTAAAAAGAGAGAATAGGAAAGACTATTATGGTAAAAACAACTTGCGATGTTCAGACAGCAGTTGTGAGAACTGAAGAGGCTGAGTTGAGAAATCTGATACCCGAGGGTCCAGCAGAAAGCTGAGAAGCCACTGGGTTTACTACAAGGACTCCCCAAAAGGTGAACAGATGACCTGCAGAGGTAAGGACAAAGATGGGGCCAAAAATACTAGGATTGGTTGAAATTCTCTTTTCGAAGCCGTTAAACCCCAGATCATATTGCATCTGAATATACTAAAAGAAAATTCTACAAATATGTAGAAAACATAGAAGAAATTTCTTTTGTTTTTCTTACCTTATTTTTTTTACTGGGAATTTTTAATGTACACCTAAATGTGATTTATTCTGACATGCTTTTCATTGTGACATTTCCATATATGCATTTTGTTGTACATTATGCATTATAAGTTCCCCCTTAACCCTCTTGTGTGCTTCCTCCCCCCTTCACACCCCTCCATCAAAGACTTTTCTACCATTTAATTGTCTTTTTATGGTAATATTCTTCTATATATCCTTGGGTTCCAGTTCTGTTTAAGATAGAAACGTTTTCTGTAGTGAACTTTTTTTTACATTGTCAGAACTATTACATGAGTTTTCTAGACCATCTATAATAATACTGTTCTTAGCTTTTTGGATTTTTTTAGAAGAAATTTCTTAAGTACAGTCTTGATGTTGTTAGGTGCCATGTAGTTAGGTCCTACTCATGACGGCCCTGGGCTGGGATTTAGCTCAGTTTGGTAGAGGTCTGCTCTGCAGTCTCTGAGGTCCTGGGTTCGAGTCCCAGCACCACAAAAATGGGAGAAGGACGTGGCAACCCACTCACAAGGCAATCCCGAAACAATCTGCCATTGAAAACCCTATGAGGGTTGCTATGAGTCAGACTCACCTCAAGAGCCCCTAACAACAACAACACATGATGGCCCTACATACAACAGACGAAACACTCCTCAACAGTGTGCCATGCCGAGCACTATAGCAGTGCTTCTGTGCTATTTGTAGGGTTTTCAATGGCAGATTGTTTCAGGAATGAGTTACCAGGTCCTTCTCCTGAGCCTACAGCACCTGGTGTTCCCAAGTGGTCTCTCATCTAAGGACTAACAGGCCAGACCCCCCTTAGCTTCTGAGATCTGACAGGATTAGATGCCAGTGTGGTACTGCTGCAGGCTAGGACACACACTAGCAAAAAACAATCCAAATATTTAATAATTAATCTCAAAGAACTACTCTCAACTGGTCTCAAATGAAAGCCAAAACAAATTATTCATTTATTCACTTACATAACAAAGACATTGTAGAGTAGTATAGTGTGGTGATTAGATCTCTGACTTTGGAGCTAAACTTCCTCCCTTCAAATCCCAGCTCTGACATATGTTTTCTCTGTGACTTTAGATGGAACATATCACCTCTCTTTGCTTCAGTTTCCCTTTTATAAAATAGAACTATAGAAGTGTACAGCTCATGTGATTGTTATGAAGAGTAAATTAATATTTTTAACTCCTGTCATATAATAAACACAAATTAAGTATTTGTTTCTATTTCTTTTACTGTACAATCTCCAATTGTTCCAGGTCTTGCGATTAAAGTTAGAAGAAAGTCTCATGGATATGCTAGAGGGGAGACAGGTTGACCAAAGACTAAGTAAATATACAAGGTAATTATAGAGAGTTGCAAATACTGTGGAGAAAATGAATTATCCATTGTGAAATCATTCATTTAATATCTCTTTTCAAATGAATGTAAAGATTCTACTTGGCATTGTATTCATTTCTCTGCAGAGCTTGATTTCCATCAACAAATACAATAGAGAAGGAAAGTAACAGGAAATGTGTAAGACACTTTACACCTGGCTTAAAGTAAGCCTTATAGCCACTGACAGTGCAGGTGGTATTATCTCTATTTTACAGACAAAGAAACTAAGACTCAGTGAAATTCAGTAAGTACCAGGAACCTTACAAGCCATTGGACTAGCAAGTGACAAAGCAGAAATCAAACACAGATTTGTCTGGCTTCAAAGTCCATACCTCAGAATGTTTTATTTCCTGATTTTAATCTTTATCATTCTATAAATATTTACATTTTCTAGCATTAAGTCTAGAAAATGAATTTATTTTCCCTCTTTGTCCTTTCTTATTAGTTTTTCTGGCTTACCAGCTACTTTTAAAAGCTTTAAATGCTTGATTAAGGTTAATTATCATAGAGACTTCAGCAATTTCTTGTATTTCAACTTCATACTTCTCAGCAACCTCAAGAATAAGACCACATGTGTTTATAAAAGTCATGTGCCATGGCTTTTAGAAGAATACTTAGAGGGATTGGGGTATATCTAAGTATAACAGTGCTGCCCTAGCATGCACGAAGCCCTGGGTTCCATCCCAGCACTGGAAAAAAAGAAAGAAGGAAAAAAGGTAAGGAAAGACATTTTTGTGTTGAATCCTTACCCATGCCTTACATCTTAAAGTTCTGCCAAGAACAGTTTATTGTATTTTGCAGTAGTTTGGAGTAGTTTGGATCTTGAATGTCCCCTAAAGGTCCCTGAACTAAGGGTGTGGTGCCCAGAATGATGCTACTGGAAAGTTCTAAAGACATTAAGAGAGGGGCCTAGTAGGAGGCCTTTAGGTCATTGGGCCAGGTCCTTGAAGGAGACAATGAGGCCTCAAACCACTCCTCTTCTTACTTGCTCCCTGGCCATGAGGTGAGCAGTTTTGTACCACCACACACTCCTGCCACTGCCACCAGTGACCTAAAAGCCATGAGCCTGCCTCATCACAGACCAGAACCTCTAAAACTGTGAGCCAAAGTAAACCTTTTCTCTTTTTAAGTTGATTGTCTGAGGTATTTGTTATGGTAATGGAAAGATGACTAGTATATTCTACTTTATAAACAGTCTGCCAACCTGCTGTGTCCTTGTTCAAACCTCATGAGGGTGAACAGAAGAGAATTCCTTGTATCTAGTCATCAGAAGCCTGCAGTCGTAGCCCTGTGGCATCCAATCCCGTCAGATCTCAAAGCTAAGCTAAGGTTGGACTTAGTTAGTACTTGGATGGGAGACCGCCTGGGAGCACCCGGTGCTGTAGGCTTGGGAGATAGACCTGGCAACCCAAAAATCAATTTGCCATTGAAAACCCTATGAATAGTAGAGAAGCACTGACAATAGTGTTTTGCCTGTTTTATGCAGGGTCGCTATGAGTTGGATACCAACTCAATGCCACTTAACAACAACAAGTCATCAGAAAGTGGGTTGGGTTTATTCAGATACTTGTTTTTCTATTACCTTCAGATTAGTCCTCTACCTTCTTGAGACAGGAAATAGCATACAGCTATTGACTAATTATATCAAGGACACAATGAGAGAACCCAATATGGTGAACCCTTTTAACTGTGGGGGATGCATTCCAAGACCCACAGTGGCTGCCTAAAACCATGGGTAGTACCAAACCCTTCATAGACTATGTTTTTACCTATACAAACATACCTAATGTAAAGTTGAATTCATAAATTAGATATGGTAATAGAGTAACTACAGTAACTACTAATAAGTAAACTATGAGCCACTACAATATCTGGATAGTCCATCTGATAACCAAGACAGCTACTACGTGACTAAGAAGTGGGTGTTGCATACAGCACAGATATGCTGGGAAAAGGCATGATTCACATCCTGGGTGAGACAGATTGAGACTGCCTGAGATTTCATCACACTACTTAGAAAGGTAAACAATAGGAATCTTATAAATTTTTATTTCTATAATTTTCCATTTAATACTTTTGGACTGCAGTTAACTGCAAGTAACCACAATCACAGAAAGGAAAATCACAGATAAGGAGGAACAGCTCTGTGAGCCAGCAAATCACCAGAGCCTATCATAAGACGGGTTCTAGTTCTAGATGTGTGAGGAAAGATGCTGTGGTGGGGAGTTGTGTGGTTGTTATTTGCTTTATTATCATGCATTAAAACTATCATACGAAGAAGTGATGGATCGCCTCTATGGCCCTGGTGTGGATGAAATTCATAGCCTCAGCTACTAGAGAGCAGCAAGGCTTAGGCTTTATGTTGCAGATTCTATTTATATCCTAAAGAATCTATTTAAAATTTCAGCAGATCAGTCTTTCTGATGGATAGACCTGGAAACAAAAACATGAATTATCACCAATTATTTTTCCCAATAGTCTTCTCTCTCATGCCGTGTGTTTTGATTTATAACTCTCTGCCTGCAAATTTCTCTTCCATTGTAGCATCAGGCATTCCTGAGAGATTCAAGGAAATGGAGCTAAATTCCAAAAATACTCCAGGAAAATGGGGTATTTTTTGTATGATATAAGTCAATGTGAGGACTCTAGTAGCCTATTTCAGTGCAGAGAATCCATTCATTTTAATGGAATATCCAGTCTAATGGAGCATATTGTGCTCAAAGAAAAACTCATTCTGAGGAATGTGCTGAACCAGGTACATAATTTACCAGAAACGAAGTTAAGTTCAGCATATTCTAGAAAAAAATGAATCACATGAGGCTTGGATCTTGCACTATGCATTCATCTTGAATAGTACTGTTTGCCTTCTGTAACCATGATGATTTGAGAAAAGCTGAAAATATAGTCATTTTGAGAAAATGGGCTACAGTGAACTCCTTGTGCCTTTACAATGTTTTCTCCCAAAAATAATGTTTGTGACAATACTTCAGAGATGCCATAGGATAGGCTAAAGAGATTTCAGGTTGTTATAATTGTATATGTCCGTGTTTATATTTACTTTGTTTAACTATCTATTCTATGAATAACTACTCTATGAATGCTCTATGAATATATACATATACATATATATATTTATATATATATATATATATATATACACACACACATATGTTTTTTTCTTCTCATATCCATTCCTTTGTGAGTTGCTGTTTAATAGTAGGATTATAGTTTCAATATATATTCTGATTGTTATTTTTTTCTACTTTCCTTTCCTCTTCTCTATGGTGATTCTCATCTATTATATTCTTTTTACTTTGCTTATGACATGACATATGCTCTCCTTCCAGCTATGAATATTTTTTTCTAAAATACCAAATAGTAAATATTTCTAAGTATGCAGGCCACAAAATATATCATATCTATTTAACACTGCCACTATAGTGTGAAAGCAGCCACAGAAAATATGTAAATGAATGAGCATAGCTATGTTACCAAAACAGGCATCAAGATGAGCCAAAGTTTGCTGACTTTTGCTATAGGCTATTGAATGGCAAAATGAATAAAATCTTCACAATTAGCTAGAAGAGAAGCAAAAATGTCTACCCTGCCAGCTTCCATTCATCAAACTTGAAATGTTTTAGAAATAGTAGATATGACTTAGAATTGCTAACTCACCAAAGTTCATAATGTAAATACATTGAATATAGAACTTCTAATCATTAGGTGGAGAGCTTGGGTTTATCTCAATTGGTAGAGTGCCATACTGTACTCTCTGAGGATCCAGATTCAATGCCCAACATCACAAAAAAACAAATGGGAGAAGGATGTAGCAATCCAATTCAGAAGCTATCAGCCATTGAAAACCCCATGTGAGCCCTTATGAGTTGGACCTGATTGACAGCACCAAAATACAACAATCATTAGGTAGTAAACTGTACAAAGGTTATTACATTCAGTCTAAAATTGGTCACACCAATCGTTTAATAATCAAGATAACATCTAGAAATTAGGATCTATGTGGACATAAATTTTTACCAAATCTCAACTTTTTTTGAAGTATTGAGTGGCCAAACCCAGGGCCCTACCAGTGATTTGCACCTTTAGGCCCCATTTTAATTTTTTTTATCTTGGGATGAGGTCTTGCTAAATTACATAGGCTGTATCTGGTCTCAAAATTGTGATCCTCCTGACTCCACCCCTTGACTCACTGGAATAACAGATGTGTACCACTGCACCCAGCCTTACTTAATCTCAATTTCTTGATTTGACCAAGAAAAATAATTTTTTGTTAGTCAGTTTGAAAAAATAGTTAACTAAATGATTAATAACAAAATGAGTCCCTAATGTAAAGAGAAAAATCTCAAATTTTGTTTCATGCTAATAGAAAAACATTATCAGATAGGTTTCTTTCTTATCCTCCATGTATCTGTCAGTTTGTCATTATGTGGGGGCTTGCATGTTCCTCTGATGCTAAAAGCTATGCCACTGGTATTTCAGATAGCAGCAGGCCCACCCATAGTAGATAGGTTTCAACTGAGATTCCAGATTAAGACAGACTAGGGAACAGGACCTGGCAGCCCACTCTCAAAACAATTAGCCATGGAAACACCTATGAATAGCAGAGAAATACTGTCAGATATAGTGCCAGAAAATAAGCCCTACCCCAGGTTGGAAGGCATTCAAAAGACAACTGGGGAAGAGTTGCCTTCTCAAATTAAAGTCAACCACAAAGACAAGAATGGAGTAAAGCCCCAGGACCTCCATTTGCTCATGTGGCACAGCTTAAAATAAGAAGGAACAACTGCAAATGTTCATTAATAATTGGAATGTTCTATGTACATAATATGAATCTAGGAAAATTAGAAATCATCAAAAGAGAAATGAAACACATAAACGTTGACATTCTAGGCATCGGTGAGCTAAAATGAATTGGTATTGACCATGTTGATTAAGGTAATCATATGGTCTACTTAAGGATAACTTAAAGAGAAATATGGTTGCATTCATTATCAAGAAAAGGCATCTAAAGATCTGTCCTGAAGTACAATGCTGTCAGTGATAGAATAATACCCACACACCTACAAGGAAGGCCAGTTAATATGACTATTATTCAAATTTACACACCACTAAGGCCACAAATGAAGATAGGGAAGATTTTTACCAGCTTCTACAATCTGAAATAGATCAAACATGCAATCAGAATATACTGGTAATTACTGGTGACTGGAATGCAAAAGTTGGAAACAAGGAAAGTGGCTCAGTAATTAGAAAATATGGCCTTGGTGACAAAAAAGATGCTGAGAATTGCATGACAGAATTTTGTCAGACCAATGACATTTTCATTTTAAATACATTTTTTCACCAACATAAATGACAACTATACAAATGGAATTCACCAGTTGGAACATTCAGGAATCAACTTGATTATATCTTCAGAACGAGATGATAAAAAAGCTCAATTTCAAAAGTCAGAACAAACACAAATGTGGATTGTGGATCAGACCAATCTGTTCATATACAGGTTCAAACTGAAACTGAAGAAAATTAGAAAAAGTGTATGAAATTCAAGATATAACCTTGAGTATATCCAGTCTGAGATTGGAGACCACCTCAAGAATAGATTTGATGTGTTAGACACTAATGATCAAAGACCAGAAAAGCTATGGTATGACATCAAAGACATCATTCATTAGGAGAGCAAAAGGTTTCTAAAAAGACAGGAAGAAAGAAAAGACCAACTTACATGTCAAAAGAGACTCTGAGACTTGTTCTTGAATGTCAAGTGGCTAAAGTAAAAGGAAAATATAATTAAGTGGAAGAACTAAACTAAAGATTTCAAAGGACAGCTCAAGGAGACAAGATCAAATATTATAATGACATAGGCAAGGAGCTGGAGATAGAAAAACAAAAGGGAAGAACAGACTCTGCTTTTTTCAAGTGTAAAGAATTGAAGAAAAAAATTCAAGCCTCGAGTGGCAATAGTGAAGGATATTATAGGGAAAATATTAAACGACACAGGAAACATCAAAAGAAGATAAAAGAATTACACAGAGTCATTATACCAAAAAGAATTAGTGGATTATCAACCATTTCAAGAAGTTGAATATGATTAAGAACCAAAGGTACTGAATGAAGAAATTGACACTGCCTTGAAGGCATTGGTGAAACACAAGCCTCCAGGAACTGATGGAATACCAATAGATGATGTTTCAACAAGAGATGCAGCACTGGAGGTGCTCACTTGTTTATGCCAAGAGATGTAGAAAATAGCTACCTGGTCAACTGACTAGAAGTGATCCATATTTGTGCCTATTCCCAAGAAAGGGGATCCAACAAAATGCAGAAATTATCAAACAATATCATTAATATCACATGAAAATAAAATTTTGCTAAAGATCATTGAAAACTGACTGCAACAGTATGTAGATAGAGCTCTGCTCAAAAATCAAGCCAGATTCAGAAGAGGGCATGGAACCAGGGACATCACTGTTGATGTCAGATGGTTATTAGTTGAAATAAGAGAATACCAGACAGATGTCTGTCTGTTCTATTGACTATGCAAAGGCATTTGACTGTGTGAATTGCAATAAATTATGAATAACTTGTGAAGAATGAGAATACCAGAGGACTCAATTGTACTCATATGGAATCTGTACAGAAGTAGGAGGCAGGAATTTGAATAGAATGAAGAAACACTCCTTGGTTTAAAGTTGAGAAAGGTGTGTGTCAGGGCTGTATCCTTTTACCATACCTCTAATCTCTATGCTGAAAAAATAATACAAAATATGAAGAAGAATGTGGCATCAGAATTGGAGAAAGATTCATTAACAGCCTGAGTTGTGCAGATGACACAACTTTCCTTGCTGAAAGTGACAAGGACATGAAATATTTACTGCTGATGATCAAAGAACAGTCTTCAGTATGCATTGCATCTCAGCATCAAGAAAACAGAAATCCTTACATCTGGGTCAGTAAGCAATTTCATGATAAATGGAGAAAAGATTGAGGTTGTCCACAATTTTGTTTTACTTGGTTCTATAATCAACACCCACAGAAGCAGCAGTTAATAAATCAAAAGATGTATTGCATTGAGAAAAGCTTTTGGAAAAGACCTCTTTAAACTGTTGAAAAGTGAAGATGTCATATGGAAGGTGAAGAAGTGCCTGACTCATGCCGTGGTATTTTCACTTGTATAAAATGGTTGTGAAAGCTGAACATTGAGTAATGGGCACAGGAGAATTGATGCTTTTGAATTATGATGCTGGAGATGAATACTGAATATACTATGGAGTGGCAAAAGAATCAACAGATCTGAACAAATTGCAACCGGTATACTCCTTGGAAGCAAGGATGGCTAGTCTATGTCTTACTTACTTTGAACATGTACTTTCAACCTGCCACATAATATCCTTCTCCAGGGATTGTCAGGAGGGGCCAGTCCCTGGAGAAGGATATTATGTGGCCGGTGAACATGAAATAAGAAGACCCTCAACTAGATGGGGGTTGGGATTTAGCTCAGTGGGTAGAGCACTGCACTTCAGTCTCTGAGGTCCTGAGTTCAATTCCCAGCACCACAAAAATGGGAGAAGGGCCTGGCAATCCACTCCCAAGGCGATCCCGAAACAGTCAGTCATTGAAAACCCTATGAGGGTCGCTATGAGTCGGATACCGACTCGACGGCACCTAACAACAACAACAACAACTAAATGGATTGACATAGCATCTGCAACAATGGGTTTAAACATAAAAACAATTGTGTGCACGCACAATGTCAAATATTGTTTCATTCTGCTGTACATGGGGTCGCTATGAGTGGGACCTGACTCAAAGGCATCTAACAACAACGTTCTTTCTTGTAGCTCAAAACAGCTTTCTGAATTTGTTTCAGATTTTGTGGAATATAAATCAAGAGTTCTTTTTCTTAGTCTATCTAAATGTTTGTTACTTTTATCTTTCAAAAACTCCAACTATTAGTTTTACTGCTCTTTTCTATTGTTTTTCTAGTATTTATTTCATTTAATTTCTGCTCTGGTCTTTGTTGTCTCCATCCTATTATATTTGAGCTTAGTTTGTTCTTTTTCTTAGCCCCTGGAAATTTAAGATTAGGTTGTTTATTTGATATCTTTTTTTTTTTTTTTGAGGTACTGGGTGTTGAACCCAGGGCCTCGCGCTTGCATGCTTTTGCAAGTGCTGGACCACTGAACTGCACCCCCGAGCCCTTTTTATTTTTTTTATTCATTTATGTTTTTTTTTACTTTTTTGAGACAGGGTCTCGCTAAGTTATGCAGACTGCCTCTGGTCTCAAACTTGTGATCCTCCTACCTCTGCCTCCAGAGCCACTGGGATTACAGGCGTGTGCCACGGCGCCTGGATCTGATATCTTCATTTTTAATAGAGGTGATTATTGCTATAAATTTCTGTCTTGGAACTACTAGGCCACTCTTGAAACAATGACCCATTGAAAATCCTATAAATAATAGAGAAGCACTGACCGAGTGCCAGGCATGGCACAGGGTTGAGGAATTTTCATTTTATTGTACATAATGTTGCTATGAGTCGGATCCATCTTGATGGCACCTAACAACAACAACAATTACTTGTGATATGCTGTTTCCATTTTCATTTTTCTCAATAGTTTTTTCCCTTTTGATTTTGTTGTCCAGCCAATAATTATTCAAAAGTGTGTGTAATTTCTACATACCTGTGAATATTCCAACTTTCTTACTAATCAATTTCTAGTTGTTGAAACAAATACTTGGTATTTCAATCATCTTAAATTTATTAAGACTTGCTTTATGAGATACAGTGTGACCTACACTCGAGAATGCTCTATGTCCCCTCAAATGTACATTCTTCTGCTATTGGATAGATGTTTGCATTTGTCTGATAGGTCCACTTAATCTAAAGTATGCTCAAAACCAGAGTTTCCTTATTGATTTTCTTTCTGGATGATCTATCCATTGTTGAAAACAGAGTTTTGAAGTCTCTTGCTATTACTTTATTGATATCTATCTCTCCTTTCATATCTCTTAATGTTTGTTTTGTGTATTTGTTGTTGTGGTTAGGTGCTGTCAAGTCAGAGCTGACTCATAACAAACCTATGTACAGACTGAAACACTCCCTGACATTGTGTCATGTCTGGCACTATGTCAGTACTTCTCTGCTATTCATTGGGTTTTCAATGGCAGATTGTTTCAGAAGTGGGTTGCCAGGTCCTTCTCCCTAGCCTGCAGCACCTGGTATTCCCAGGAGGTCTCCCATCCAAGAACAATCAGGCTAAACCTGCTTAGCTTCAGAGATCAGGTAGGATCAGGTGCTAGAGTGCTATGGCTGCAGATGCTGTGTATATTTGGGTCTTCAATATTTGATGCACATATATTTATAATTGTTATGGCCTCCTGATGAATTGATCCTGTTATCATTGTACAGGGACCATCTTTGTCTTTTTTCCCTTTTATTTTTGACTAATACTCTATTTTGTCTAATATAACTTTAGCTATCCCTGCTCTCTTTTGGTTTCCACTTACAAGAAACAGATTTCTCTGTTTTTACTTTCAGATTCATGTGTCCTTAAAATAAACCGAGTCTCTTGTAGGCAACATATTGAGTTGGATTTTTTAAATCCAGTCAAGCAGTCTATATCTTTTGATCAGATAATTTAATGTATTTACATTTAAGGTCTGTTGGGCTAGGGGTAAGCTCAGATGGTAGAGTGCTGCTCTGCACTCTCTGAGGCCCCGGGCTCAATCCCCAGCTCCACAGAAAACTGGGAGAAGGATGTGGTAGCGCACTCTGGAAACAATCCTGAAATAATTAGCCATCAAAATCCCTGTGGGGGTCACTATGAGTCAGACTGGACTCAAAAGCACCTAACAACAACAATAACTAAGTATCTGTCAGCTTGTCGTGCTTTGGGACCTTTTGTGTTGCTATGATTCTGAAAACGATGCCACTGGTATTGCAGATACCAGCAGAGCCACTCATGGTCAAGAGGTTTCAGCTGAGCTCCCAGACTAAAACAGACTAGGCAGAAGGACCCAGCAGCCCACTCCAGAATCAATTAGCCATTGAAACCCAATGAATAGCAGAGAGGCGCTGTCAAATATAGTGCTGGAAAATGAGCCCCTCAAGCTGAAAGGCATTAAAGAAAGTTCTAGGGAAAAGTTGCCTCCTCAAAGTAGAGTCAACCTTAATTATGGGAGTGGAGTGAAGCCCATTGGACCTCTTTTTGCTGATGTGGTGTGACTCAAACTGAAAAGAAACATAGTAATTGCAACAATGGGCTCAAACATAAAAGAAGTGTGCGCATGGCACAGGGCAGTAGTGTTTTTTTGTGTTATACGTAGGGTCACTATGAATCGGATCCTACTCGATGGCTCCTAACTGCATTTAAAGTAATTATTGATCAATAAGGACTTACCATAGCCATTTTATTATTTGTGTTTGGTTGTTTTGTATATTTTTTGTGCCTTTCTTTGTTTCTTGCTTGCCTCCTTTGTGGTTTGATAGTTTTCTGTAGTAGTATACTTTGAATCTTTTTCATTTTTACTCTGGGCTCCTATTAAAACTTTCCCTTTATGGTTATCATGAGATTTACATAGAATGTCTTTTTTTTATTTTTTTTTTATTTTTGTGGTACTGGGTATTGAAACCAGGGCCTCGCACTTGCGTGCTCTGCAAGTGCTGGACCACTGCACTGCACCCTCAGCCCTTTTTTTTTTTTTTTTTTTTTTTTTTTTTTTTTTTTTTTTTTTTTTTTTTTTTTTTTTTTTTTTTTTTTTTTTTTTTTTTTTTTTTTTTTTTTTTTTTTTTTTTTTTTTACTTTTTGAGACAGGGTCTCGCTAAATTACGCAGACTGCCTCTGGTCTTGAACTTGTGATCCTCTTGCCTCCTCCTCCCAAGCCGCTGGGATCACAGGCATGGCCACCGCGCCCAGCTAGATTTACATAGAATGTCTTATAATTATAAAGACCTATTTCAAACTAATAACAACTTAAATTTGATTGCAATAACAACTCCACACCTCCTCTTCTGTTTTTTGTTTTTGATGTCACAATGTACATTTTTTATATTATGTGTCATTAAGAAATTATTCTTGGTATTGTTATTTTTTATAACTTTTACCTTTACCCTTTAGGCTAGATATGTAATTAATTCACAAATACTGCCATAATATTTGGGTGTTCTGAATTTGACTATATGTCTTTAACAGTGAGTTTTTACTTTCATATGTTTTCATGTTATAAATTAGCATAATTTTGTTTTAACCTGAAGAACTTCTAGCATTTCTTACAAGACAGGTCTAGTAATAATGAACTCTCTTTGCTTTTGTTTGTCCAGGAAATTCTTTAATCTTCTTTATTTCTGAAGGACAGCTTTGTCAAGTACAGTATCCTTGGTTGTCAGTGTTTTCCTTTCAGCCTTTTGAACATATATACCATCCTGCTCCCTCCTGACTTGCTGGATTTCTATTGAGAAGTCTTCTGGTAGCCTACTGGAGATTCCACTGGATGTGACAAGTCTCTTATCTCTTACTGCCTGAAAGAGTCTCTCTTTGAGAACTTTAGACACATGGATTATAATGGGATTTGGAGTATTTTTCTTTCAGTTAATCTTGCTTGGAGTCCCTAGAGTTCATGAATCTGATGTCCATAGAAAGTTTTCAGAAAAGGATTTATTTAAATAACTTTTCTGACCTCACTTGCTCTCTTCTCCTTGTGTGATATGTGTAGTTTGTATAATCATATACTTGAGATTGTCCAATAAGCCCCTTATGTGTTCTTTATACTTTTTCTCTTTTTTTCTTTTTGTTCCTCTAATTAGATAACTTCAAAGGACCTGTCTTCAAGTTTGATTATTCTTTTTTTCTGCGTATTTGAGTCTGATATTGAAGCTCTCTAATCTTAGTTATATCATTGTATTCTTCTAGGATTTCTGTTTGGTTCTTTTTTATTATTTATTTATTCATTTATTTATACTGAAGTTTGAACTTAGGGCCTTGCCTATGCTAAGCAAGAACTGTACCACTGAGCTATATCTCCCAGCTGTGGTTTATATTTTTTATAAACATGTAATTTTATCCATGATTTGTTTCTCTAACTTAATTCAGTGTCTATCTATGTTTTCTAGCATCCCATTCAGTTTCTTCAGGATGATTATCTTGAATTCTCTTTCAGGTGAATTCTCTTTCACAGATTTCCATTTCTTTGGGTTCAGTTACTGGAGCTTCCTTAGTTTCCTCTGGTAACGTCATGTTTGGCTGATTCTTCATTATCTGTATATTGGTAACTGTGTTTTTATAGGATCAAACACCTCTTCCAGTTTTTATAGATTGGTTTTGGCAAGTTAAAGCCTTCTCCTGTTAGGTTTCTGGTCTGATGGGATTACCTTCAGAACTATAATCAAATGGGATTATGGCTGGGTGGTATAGCTGCTGCTACATCTATAGTGGAGTCTGTAGTTGGGGGACATGTTATTAAGTTTTAGTGGGTATGGGTCCTGTCTGGTCTCTGGGTGGCCTGAACTATCTCCAGCACCTTGGCCTCTAGGTCTGGCCCAGAGAAAAGGGTCTACTGATCTGAAAATGATCGGCTTTTTATTAGGTTCACAAATGGATATGGCTTTCTCTGAGTCTCAAGGAGGGCTCTTATTTGATCACTATATAAGCCCGTGGGCATGTAATATTGCCCCAGTTATAACTGAGACTGTCCAAAACTGAGTCACAGGGCTACTTCAAAGGCTACAGCCAAGACTCAAATCTGCAGGCCTATATCTGGGGTTCACAGGTGAGTGTGTCTCCTGACAGATCTTTCAGCAGGCAGACCTGCAGGCATGCTGTGGCTGAGTAATTGGAAGTGAATAATAGGGACTTTTCTAGATCTGCACAGTAGAATTAAGGTCACTAGGTCGGCCGGATGGGCCACTGCCAGGTGCGTGTCATTCAAGGTCCTGTATAGGTACCACTCTCTCAAGCTGCAGCTGAGAGGAACTGGAGGTGAGTTTCAGAGCCTTTTCAGAATGTACTGTAGGACTAGGTCTTCTGGAATTCCTGTGAGAATGTGTACGGTTGTGCCTCCTTTGGGATCCCTAGGTTGGCAGAACTGTTGTCTGATTGAAGCTGAGAAGGGCTAGGGCCAAGATCCAGGGCCATTTCAGGATCTGTTGTGGAACTGAGTTTGGCAAGCCTGTTCCCATGACTTGGATGGTCATGTCTTCCTCTGGATCCTGTGCAACCAGAACTAATCTTAGACCACAACTGAGATGGGGTAGAACCAGGTTATGAGGTCGTTAAAGGGTTCAAAGTCAAAACCAAGGTGTGTGGGTCTGTATCCCAAGATACAAGTATGTGTGACTCCTTATAGGTCCCTTGGTTAGCTTTGGTAGCAGGAGCAAGGCCAAACAGGTATATAGGTCAGCCTTCAGAGATATGGGGTTATTTCTGGGTCTGGAACCAAGACTAAAGCTGGTGTGTATGCCACGTGTGCATGGGTCTGCCCTCTCAAAATGACTCTTCTAAGTCTTGGGGTCCACTGGGCTCTTACAAACTCATAGCTGAATCCTAAGTTTCCCACAAAGGCCCTTTTGTCTGTGGATGACTGGGAAGTTATTGTTGTGCTAGGTGCATATGAATGGAGAACCTCCTATTGGAGTTTGTTCAGAGAACATAAGTTCGAAGAACGCTTTTTAGAAAATGGTATCTTATAGAAAATTGTTAAAATATGCTTAAGAAAAATGTGCTATGAAAGAGCATATAGAAATATTATCTTTACTGAAACATTATAAATTTTGTAATTTAAAAAATTAGAGAACCATATGTAATATCACTTACAGGAACATTATTAAATATTTTGTAAGAAAAACATTTTTATTTTAAAAATTGTTAGGTGCTGTCTAGTGTCATCCAACTTGTAGTGACCCTATGCACAACAGATGAAACACTACCTGACTCTGTACCATGCCTGGCACTATTGTCAGTGCTTCTCGGCCACTCATAGAGTTTTCAGTGGCTGATTGCTTTGGGGAGTGGGTGAACAGGTCCTTCTCCCAAATCTACAGTACCCGTTCTTCCCAGGTAGTCTCCCATCCAAGGACTAACCAGGCCTGACTCTGCTTAGCTTCCAAGATCTGATGAGATCAGAGGCCAGGGGGCTATGGTTGCAGGCTAATTTTAACAGAGCATAGATAAACTTTGCACAATAAGACAGTCATTTTTCTCTCCCATTCTTCTCTTCATCTTTGATCCCATCTTCATTCTTCCCTATTTATTAAAGATATATATAATACTCCTCCACATTTTCCATCTTGCTGTTTTCTATTTTAACAGAACACTAGCAAACAATGAACTAAAAGCATACTTGAAAAATAAAATAATTTTCTTCCTCTTTCCTTTCTCTTCCCCTCAAAAAATGGAAGAATGTTCAAAAATGTAAATGATTAAAATCATTGCCAATTATTCATAACATCCCTTGGGAAGTTACAAGAAGAGAAACTATAGTTTTTATTCTCTTTGTCAACTATTTTAAAGTCAATATTGAGAAGAATTTGCTGATATAAATATTTCTTTTACCTTGTAATCTTCATTCTTTAGCATAAGTCAACTTTTTACAGAAACATAATATAAAAATGTGGAGATAATACAGCATTTCAATTAGTGTTAGCCCACATGGAAGGGATCGTTTTTCTCACCCTTAATCTAAATCTTTTCAGCTTATTATCTAATAATAATGCTTAATAATTATATTCATTGTAGTCAAATAATTCTAATTGTAGTACTCCATAGATACAGATATGTTCAGGAAAGTTATTTTGACATAATCAAAGAAACATAATACACTAGTTCTCCCAAATAAGTTGAACAGATTGGAATTCCAGCAGAGTAAGGCAGAGGGAGAAACAGCATATTCCCTTAGTTCCCATTAATCACTCATCCATTTGCTTTAAAGCACACGAAACAATCTAATTTTAACAGTTGGTGTGGAAGGAACTTTACAAAGAGATCCAGCAAACTTGTATCCTTAATCAAAGACAAACATGCAATCAAGTCAACCAGAATGCAAGGGAATGATTTATAAGCCCAATGAGAATGATTCACCCAGAAATGAAGTGACTTTTAAGCAAATATTTTTTAGCAAACAGTGGCAGTTATATATTTTAATGGGAAAACAAATCCAAGTGACCTAGTACTCTGCAAGAAATTTTAACATTGACTATTAAAACAAGGGAAAGAAGGTCTTGAAGCAATTAAATGTTAATAAAAGAGAGACAAATAAGCCACGTGCATAAATACATGCCTGAAAATCCAGTGACATGGGAGGCTGGGGTAGGAGGATTGAGAGTGGGAGGCCAGAGGCAGCCTATACAATTTAGCAAGACCCAGTCTCAAAATAAAATATTAAAAATGGGGCTAGGTATGCAGCTCGTTGCTAGAGTACTTCCCTAGCATGTAGGACTTCATGGGTTCAACTCCCATTATTGTGTGTGGGTTTGGGGGGGTGTATGGGGGGGGTTGAGAAAGAGAGAACCAATCCTTTATTTTCTTTTGTAGTTTTAAAAGAATGAATGAGTCTCTTCCCTTTGGAGGACAATAGAAACCTAATACCAGCTGTCAAAATTGCCCTCTAAATAAGGGCAAAAATAAGTGCAATCACTGGTAATGCTACATACTTATATATGAGCATCTGTGTACTAAGCTCAGTTAAATTTATTGAGTATTTCATCCAAATATGGAGTCAAATTACTAACTAACTCTTTGCAACATGCTCTGAAAGATGAGAAATTTGACCTGGATGATACAGCCATTTGAAAATTAGGCAGCATTAGCACTGCAGAGTGGAGAGTGAAGATTGAGAAAGGTTCACAAGAAAAGGAGCACAATGTATGCGTTTTATGTTGACCTTCAATTTTAAAGGTTCAGCAAAGTTGTACATGATGCAAATCAAGGAGATTTTTCATAATTTTTAATGCCAGTAGAGACAAACCAAATTTATTCCTGGCCCCACCAATCTCTAGCACCAATCTGGAGAAAGTAAATCTAACAATAAGAGAAGAGGAAATGCATGAAAATCAAAGAGAAAAAGACAAGACTAGAAAGTTGCTTTGGGGAATTCCTTGGTGCTCCTAAATATATCCACTAGATTTTTGTTTCACAACCAAAGCTCCATTTTTGTTGACTTGAAAAGAAACTTTGCTGTTCCTTGCATATAAATATTTGCTTTGCATTTAAGTAAACTTAAAGATATTTGCTAACTCTTGAATATCTTTGGCAATTAATTCTTCTTTGCAATTTACCACTCCTGCTCAAATGTTTAGTAACTACACAGAACACAGTCTTGTTTTTCAGAAGACTTGCATCTCAAGGCTTACAGGACCACCCTGCCCCCAGACTTATGAATCTTGCAAGAGTTCATTTTCTTTAGAAGCCTCCTTTTCTCCTGAACACAGTTATAAATTTCTTATACTATTATTAGTCACAATAACTAATTACTCAAGTAATAACTTTAGTTCATTTCTTCCTTCTCTCTAACACTGTTCTTATTTGATTTCTCTGTGCTGTCTTCATCAAAGTTAAGCTATCATTTTATTCTTGAAAAGTGACAGATTATATGAAGTAATAATGTTGGCATTAAATATTCTTCAGCAGAATCTTCTTATAGTACATGCAATTTAGAAATTAGCATGTAAGAAATGCAAGAGTGACATATTGCAATGCCAAGTACAATGCATTCCATTTGCTAGATGTTAAAAATGACAGAGACAACAGAGACTCCCGTTACAGATTGACATGATGATGAAATTTTATGTTAAAAACATTCAAATACAAACTGCAAATTAAAGAACTATGAAACTGAGACTAATATTGCAAAGCCTTTTTTGACATATTTTTTCTTGCTGCCTGTTGGTACTCCTTTAGCATTTGAAATGGGAAAATAAGCATTCTTTTTGATACAGATAAAATGGACTTGTTGTTGTTAGGTGCCGTCGAGTCTGTGTCTGACTCATAGCGACCCTCATAGGGTTTTCAGTGGCTGACTGTTTCAGGATTGCCTTGGGAGTGGATTGCCAGGCCCTTCTCCCATTTTTGCGGTGCTGGCAATTGAACTTGGGACCTCAGAGACTGCAGCACAGTGCTCTACCCACTGAGCTAAATCCCAGCCCAAAATGGACTTAGTAAACAAAAAGGTGTCCTTAACAAACAATTGGCCCAATTATGCTATTTTTCTAACATCTACAAATTAACTATTCTAAAATTAAATGTGATTTTGCTCTAACTTAAAATGTCAATAATCCTGTATAAAAAAATTCCAACTTATATAGCTACTTGGGCATGAATCTATTTAACTTGGTGACTATAATACAAGATGATAACTCAAGCTATTAAATATCCTGGAGGTGATTTTCTGAAGTTTTTTTTCCTATAAAAACATTAGAAATATGATAGACTATATGTTAAGGTTTTCCCAAGCTAAAATTATCCATCGCTATGATCAACAGTATTGAAATTTGAGGTCTTAACTCTCCTTTAACTGTGTCCTGGAGCAGATCTCAAAGTTTTTTCTGATAGTCTTTGGGCCAGACCTATGTGTACATCTTTGACCAATTTCCTTGTGGTGTTTGCTGGCTCTTTTTTCAGGCACACATTTGTGGTAGGATCTTCAATATGAATAAGAAGATGCCTACATTTGCCAGACCTTATCTGATTCCACAATTAGCTACAGACATGGAATGTCTTCATGGAAGCTACTCTGGGAATATGCCACTCTGAATTCATTTCCACACAATACTTATAAAATATTATCTGATCACTGACTTTTCCTGCGGTACTCAAAAGTTGATTCCTTGATAAAGCCAGAGAGCAAAGAGTCCTTTAGATCCTATTTTGCTATCCTGTAGAGCTGGTTTTCATTCATATAACCTAAATTAATCCAGCCCTTCTTGATCCTAATTGAACTCCTGACTCAACACAAATTCTTATCCAAAAGCAATGCCATCCTGGTACTGCAAATATGGGTAAATTCTGTAACAAAGGTTTTCATAGGGTGAGCTGTGGATAGGGTAGGGGCAAAGAGGAAGTCAGAATCAGGTTGAAGAACACACAATAAGGATTCCCACAGATAACCTTTCATTATCTCTATCTCCCTGTTCCTCACTCTTCAAATAACTGCTCAACCTTTGTTTCATCCACAAAACTCTCAGAACCGCTTTCAGCATCCTCCCTATCTCTCGATCTCTAATCTTTTTTCTTATTTGATCTTATTTATTTCCTTTACAAGCTTTTCCTTTGTAAAGAAATCTATCCCACCTTTCTTTTTCTTCTAACCTCACTATCTGTCAAGTTCAAGGGCATGACAAAGACTTGATAGAAAAGGGGTGACGTTTCTTTTTTTAAAGGGGGATGGAGGAGGGAGCTAAACATAGTTTATAATTAGCAAAGCAGCAAATTTAAAACACACACCCATTGTTATTTTCTAAAGGCATCGTGTCAAACTAAAAATTTTTCTGTTGCACACATTTTGATATTTTACCATTGGAAAATAACAATGGATATGTGTCAGAAACTGTATTTATTTATTCTGTATTTATTATAAAACTCCTGTTGAGGCTGGGTGTGGTGAAACACACCTGTAAGCCCAGTGTTTTAGAGGCTAAGCAGGAGGATCATGAGTTCAACGATGACCTTAGCTACATAATGAGACCCAGTCTCAAAAATAAAAAAATTATATTCATTACTATATCTCTTATATCATCACCCAGAGATGAAAGTTCTCTTTGTTCTCCATACCAACATTGTGCTTCTTTTAATCATTCAGTTTGTTTTTATCTTATGGACAATGCAAACCATATAATTCTTTATGTCAGAGATTAGAAAACCTAGAACTGAATTTGGATTGCTAATCTGACCAGGATATTCAAGGATCTCATCTTTGAATCATTCACACATCTCATCCTTTTTGTTCTTACTCTTTCTCTGTCTCATTTTCTTCGTACATTTTTCAAACTGTGCATATGTAGTATATATAACTATGTAATATACATAACGAGATTTATTCCTTAATCATTTTAAGTGTCTGCTTAGTATTAAATACATTAACTGTATTACTTAGCTTTTGCTACCATAATAAAATACTTGTGCTAGCTCTGTAGTAAAGAGGATTATTTAGCTGAAGGATTATTTGGCTGAAGGCACAAAGGGCGTGGCCAGGCTCTGTCTCCATGGCAGATGGTGGATAATATATCACATATGGGGCAAGGATCACAGTCTTGTGCCAGAAAGCAGAGAGGGCAGGAGGGGCCAGGCATCTCCTTTCATGACAGCTTACTGAAGGTTAGAAGCTGCGTCAAGTTCCCAATGACCTAAAGACTTCCCCCTGTGGCCCACCTTTTAAAGCCTCTACCACCTCCCAATGGAGATGGACCTAGCAACCCACTCCCAAAAAACAATCTGCCATTGAAAATCCTATGAACAGCAGAGAAGAACTAACAATAGTGTTTCACCTGAAGTACGTAGGGTCACTATGAGTTGGACACTGACTCGATGGCACCTAACAACAACAACCTCACAATACCACCACCCTAGGGACTGAGCCTCTAATCACATGGACTCTTGGAGGACACCCAACCTATATCCAAATCATAGCAGTGCTCTCTGGCATCCAAGAGTTTACTTCTACCCCAACTTGCAAGGTGCATTCCTTCCACTCCTCAAAGCCCCTAAGATTTAACTGTTGTAGCATGGCTCAGAAGTTCAGGTCCAAAAGCTTCTTAAACTCCAAGTCCTGCATCCTGGGCACACTGTGTGTGGTGAAGGAGGAAGGAGGATGGGCCCCACCCATACAGCCCTGCTATCTGAGGCTGTGAGCTGATATCAGCAGTTTTTCAAGGCTAGCCCAGCACACTGCTGGTTGTTCTACATTTGTGGAGTCTCCTTTTCAGCTCCACCCTCATAGCTCCACTAGGCCCATGCGAGGCTCCCCGCAAGGGCTCCAAACCTGTGGCACACTTTTTCTGGCTTCCCAGTCCTTCACTGGAAATCTCAGTGGACACTTTTGCAACCCTGTAATTTTTGCATTCTGTAAGCCTGTAAAACTAGCATCATGTAGACAATGCCAACCTCTACCAGTGGCATGATTTGCTCCTGAGTCCACTTGAACCATGACTACATGGCTTCAGAGCAGTTCACCAGCAAGCCAAAATACCAGCATGGCCTTGACCATGTGGGATAACATAGAAAGGAGATCTTTTCCAGAACGATTCCACTCTGGAAGGTGTCTAAATGAAATTTTCACTTCCAGGCCTCTGGGGCTGTCACGGGAGAAGTAGCCCTGTGGATTTCTGAGATACCCTCATGGTCTTTCTCCAATTATCCTGTTGCAAACATATGCTTCTTTTTATCCACACTAATCTCTTTAGCAAATGGTAGCTCATGCATACCCCCCTTCACTACATTTTGTGTTCCCTGCATGTTTTTTTGTTTTTTTGTTTTGTTTTGTTTTTTGTTTTTTGTTTGTTTGCTTGCTTGCTTATATCCTGGCCATGCTGTGAATTTTCCAACTCTTTCTGCTTATTCTTGCTTTCGATTCTCACAGTAAAATCGAGTAAAAGCAACCAATAATATTCATGCCACAGCCTGAATGCTTTGCTGTTCTGAAATCTCTGCCAAATAAACTAGTCTGTTATTCTTAAATTTGCCCTTCCACAATGTCTTCCATGATGCAGCCAGATTCTTTGCCACAGTGTAGCAAGATTACCTTTAGTCCAGCTTCCAATAGAACCTTCATTTCTACTGAAGACCTTATCACTATGGCTTTTACTGTCCACGTGTCTTTCAGCATTCTGGTTAAAACCATATATTTAATCTCTGAGATATTTTAGCTCTTTTCTAGTCTTCTGTTCTATGGATCCCTCTCGAAAATTGCATGTAATCTTCTGCTTACCTTTTAAACTTTCTCTAGCCTGCTCCCTCAAAATTTTCTAACCTCTGGCAATTTACCAATTCCAAAGAATGGTCCACATTTTCAAGAATAGTTATAGTAACAATTCCACTCCTCAGTACCAATTTCCTGTATTAGTCAGCTTTTCATTACCATAACAAAACTCCTGAGACACAGTACCCTTTAAGATAGAGACAGGAGGCATGGGAGAATACCTCCATAATATAGCACAAATTTAGCATACTAAAGCCCAGGGTTCAATCTCTACCACCACAAAAAAGAAAAAGAAAGAAAAAGAAGGAGGTTTATTTAGCTCATAGTTTTGGAGGCTGAAAGTGTAAATGGTATGGCAGAGGCTCTGGTCCTGTCGTAGATGGCAAATGGTCAAATGATATGGAGAAAGGATCATATCTCAAGGCAGTCAGCAGAGAAAGTGAGAAGGATCCAGACTTGATCCTTTTATGACAACCTTCTCATGAAAACTATGGAGGGGTTATTTCTCATAAAAATTACCAAGCCCCCAAATGACTAAAGGACCTCCCACGAGGCCCTCCTTCCTTTTACCACATCCCTCTACTGCCACCATAGGACCAAGTCTCCAATCACATGGACCCCTGGAGACCCCCAAGTCCTATCCAAACCTTAGCATTCAAGTTGTCATGCAACAAGTCTTCAGAACTCCTTTTATATTGCAAAACTGAAATTCTATATCCATTTAAAAAAATAAGTCCCCATTCTCTTCCTCCCCCAGCCCCTGGCAATCATCATTCTCCCCTCTGTCTCATGAAATTGACATCTTTAGGGAGAAGGACCTAGCAGCCCACTCCTTAAACAATTAGCCACTGAAAACATTATGAATAGCGGAGAAGCACTGTCAAATAAAGTGGCAAGAAAATGAGGCCCCCAGGCTAGAAATCACTCAAGAAATGACTAGGGAAGAGTTGCCTTCTCAAGATAGAATTGACCCTAATGATGGAAATGGAGTAAAGTCCCTGGGACTCCCTTTTGCTGATGTGGCAGGACTCAAAATGAAAAGAAACATAGTGACTGCAACAGTGAGCTCAAACATAAAAAGATTGTGTGCATGCACAGTATTGGGTAATGTTTCCTTCTCTTGTACTTAGAGTGGCTCTAAGTCAAATCCAGCTCAATATCATCTAACAACATGTACTTATATAAATAAGTAGAATTATACAGTATTTGTCTTTTTGTGACTGGCATATTAGATTTAGCATAATTTCCTGAGTATTCATCTATGTAATATGATTTCTTTTTAAGACTAAATAATACTCCACTATCTATAAATACATTTATTTATGCATTTATCTGTCAATGGACAATGGGTTGCTTTCAACTTTTGGCTACTGTAAATAATGCTACTATGAACGTGAGTGTACAAAAAGCTGTTAGATATCATGCTTTCAATTCTTTTGGATAGATATTCAGAAGAGCAATTACTGGATCATAGAGTGATTTTATTTATAATTTCCTGAGGAACTGTCATATTGTTTTCCATTGTAAATGTACTATTTACATTCCCCCCAATAGTGCACAAGTGTTGCAATTTTGACATCTTTGCCAAACTTGTCTCCCTCTCTCTCTCTCTCTCTCTCTCCCTCATGTGTATGTGTTTATAATAGCTATCCTAATGGGTGCATGGGGCTGGGGATAAGCTCAGTTGGTAGAGTGCTGCTCTGCACTTTCTGAATCCCAGGTTTGATCCTAAGAACTATGAAAATGGGAGAAGGATCTGGCAGTACACTCCCAAAACAATCAGCCATTGAAAACTCTATGAGGGTCGGTATGAATCAGACCTGACTCAACAACAACGAGTATAAAGTGATATCTCACTGTGGTTTTGATTTGTATTTTCCTAAAAGCTAGGATGTTGAACATCTTTTCTTGTGGTTTTTGGTCATTTGTGTGTCTCCTCTGAGGAAAGGTCTATAAAGGTCCTTGGAGAATTTCTTAATCAGGTTGTTTGGTTTTTATTGCTGAGCTATAGAAGATCTTTGTATTTTCTGGATATTGCCCATTTATATGACATATGATCTGCAAATATTTTCTCACATTCCATGGGTTACAATTCATTTTGTTGATTGTGTCCTTTGATTCACAGTAGTTTTTAGTTTTTATATAGTGCAATTTATTCTCACATTTGCTGCTTGTGCTTTGGTATCACATCCACAATATCCTCACCAAATCCAATGTCATGAAGTCTTCCTTGTATAGTTTCTTCTAGGGGTCTCTTACATTTATTTTTAATCACATCATATCTTCTATTGTTTGTATCTGTCTGATATTTGTATTTATATAATTCATAATGTTACATTAAATTCAGTCTTGAGCAAAATAGAAGAGATAGACAGTAAACTTTTTTAATTATCCAATGCCGTACTATACCTCATATTTCAAAAGGTCCACCTTAGCAAAGAAATATGATAAAGAACTTGATTTTCTACAAAACTGTGTAAATCATTGCAAGAGTGCATAATGTTTTTAAAATCCTAGATGCTTAGGCTTCCATTCACAATGTATGGTGTGCTGTTTGCTGTTAGATGCTGTTGAGTCAACACTTCCTGACACTGTGCCATGACCTGCACTATGTCAGTGCTTGTCTGCTATTCATAGGATTTTCCATGGCATGGCTGATTGCTTCAGGATTGTTTCATGAGCAGACTGCCAGGTATTTCTTCCATTTTTGTGGTGCTAGGGATTGAACACAGTGCCTCAGAAAGCACAGAGCAGCGCTTTACCAACATGTTCCAATATATGGTCCATATAGACATAAGTGTTTTCTATTTTTTTCATTTTCCTACTCTTATTTCTGTTCTTTTAATTTTTTTGTTTTCCTCTTCTCCTGTTTCTTTTCTGGATTTCTCTAAGATTTTTCTTTTCTAAAGTTTTCTTCCTGATCAACTTTGGTCTTCATCCTTCTCCTTATCTTTCTATTTATTTTTCTCTCTTTTTCCTTATATTTTTTCCTCCCCACTTTTAACTACCTTCCTTTTACAATACTCTGTGACAGGACACCTCAAGATCTGTCCTGAAGTCCAATGCTGTGAGTGATAGGATAATATCCACATGCTTACCAAAAAGTCTAGTTAATATGACTGTTATTAAATTTATGTACCCACCACAAAGGCCACAAATGAAGACGTGGAAGATTTTTAACAGCTTCTGTAATCTGAAATAGATCAAACATACAATCAGGATGTGCTGATAGTAACTGATATTTGAAATGCAAAAATTGGAAACAATTTTTTTCTGGTGACAGAAACAATGCTGAAGCTAACATGACAGAATTTTGTCCCACCAACAACTTTTTCATTACAAATTATTTTTTCACCAACATAAATGGTGACTCTACACAAATAAGTCACCAGATGGAACATTCAGGCACCAAATTGAGTACATTTGTGGAAAGAGATGATGGAAAACTCAACATCAAAAGTCAGAATAAGACCAGGTGCTGACTGTGGATCAGACCATCAACTGCTCATATGCAGGTTCAAACTGAAACTGAAGAAAATAAGAACAAGTATACAAGAGCCAAGGTATGACCTTTAGTATGTCCTACCCAAGTTCAGAAACTATCTCAAGGACAGATTTGATGTGTTAGGCACTAATGACTGAAGACTAGACAAGCTGTGGCATGGCATCAATGACATCATTCATGAGTAATTGAAAGGTTACTGAAAGACAGGAAAAAAGAAAAGATCAAATCACATGTCAAAAGAAACTTGCCCTTGAATGCTGAGCAGCTAAAGAAAGGGAAAACATAATGAAGTTAAAGAAATAACCAGAATATTTCTAAAAGCAGCACAAGAAGACAAATTCAAATATTATAATGACATGTGCAAAGAGCTGGAGATAGAAAACTAAAAGGGAAGCACATGATCTGTTTTTCTCAAGCTTAAAGAATTGAAGAAAAACTTCAAGCTTTGAGTGCAATAGTGAGGGATTGTACAGGGAAAACATTAAACAGTGAATGAAACATCAAAAGAAGATGGAAGGAATACACAGAGACATTATACCAAAAAGAATTGGTGGATGATGAACCATTTCAAGAGATTGCATATGATCAGGAACCAATGGTACTGAAGGATGAAGTGGAAGCTGCCTTGAAGGCATTGGCAAAACAGAAGGCTCCAGGAATTGATTGAATGCCAATAGAGATGTCTCAACAAACAAATGCAGGACTGCAGGACTAAAGGTTCTCAATTGTTTATACCAAGAGATTTGGAAAACAGCTACTTGGCCAACTGACTAGAAGAGAACCACATTTTTGCCTATTCTTAAGAAAGGGGATCCAACTGACTGTGAAAATTATCAAATGCTATCATTAATATCATATGCAAATAAAATTTACTAAAGATCATTCAAAAGCAACTGCAGTGGTATATTGACAAGGAACTGCTAGAAAATCAAGCCAGATTCTGAAGACGGCATGGACCCAGGCACATCACTGCTGATATCAGATGGATATTAGCTGAGAGCAGAAAATACCAAAAAGATGTCTATCTATATTTTATTGACTGTGCAAAAGCATTTGACTGTGTAGATCACAACAAATTATGCATAACATTGGGAAGAATGGGAATACCAGAGTACTTAATTGTATTCATGAGGTATCTGTACCTGGACCAGGAGATAGTCATTGGAACAGAACAAGGAAACATTGCCTGGTTTAAAGTCAGGAAAGGAGTGTATCAGCGATGTATCCTTTCATCATACCTCTTCAATCCCTATGCTAAGCAAATAATCCAAGAAGCTGGACTCTATGAAGAAGAACCCGGCATCAGGATTGGAGGAAAATTCATTAACAACCTGCCTTATGAAGACGACACAACTCTGCTTGCTGAATGTGAAAGGGGATTTGAAACATTCACTGATGAAGATCAAAGAACACAGCCTTCATTATGGATTACACGTCAACATCAAGTAAACAAAAATTATTGCAACTGGATCAATAAGCAACTTCATGATAAATAGAGAAAAGATTTAGGTTGTCCAAGATTTTGTTTTACTTGATTCAACAATCAATACCCATGGAAGCCACAGTCAAGAAATCAAAACATGCATCGCATTGGGAAAGACTGTTGCAAAAGACCTCTTTAAAGTGCTGAAAAGTAAAGGCATCACATTAAAGACAAAGGAATGCCTGATTCATGCCATGGCATTATCAGTCGCATCATATGGTTGTAAAGCCTGGACTTTGAGTAAGGGAGACAGGAGACAAATTGATGCTTTTAAATTATATTAGTGGGGAAAAAATACTGAATATACTATGGACTGCCAAAAGAACCAACAGATCCATCCTAGAAGAAGTGCAACCTGAGTGCTCCTTGGATACAAGGATGATTAAATCATGTCTTATGTATTTTGGATATGTCAGGAGAGACCAAGCCCTGGAGAAGGACATCATGTTTGGAGAATGGTGTGTCAATAAAAAAAGATCAAGACCCTCTACTAGATGGATTAACACAATGGCTACAATAATGAGCTTAAACATAAGGAAGTTCTTTTCCTAGCACAATTGGAGGAGTATTACATTCTGTTGTACATAGGATTGCTATAAGTCAAACCAGACTTGTAGGCACCTAACAACAACAGCAACATAGTAGTCATTAATAACCTCTCACCTCAGACATACAGCTGTTCTTTGGTTCTGTGACCTCAAGTCTGTCTTTTCTAGCTATAATCCATTTTGTACACTATTGCCCAATTAATCCTTTTATTCTTCTCAAATTTACTTGAAAGATATTTAGATTATTCTAAAGAGAACAAACAATAGGATGATCCTTTTTGTATAATGGAATGATTTTAATTTATTATTTTTGAAAACATTTTTAACTAGTGTAAAAATTAATGGGTCTCATAATTACATTTCCATAGACGCATATCATCGTACATTGCTCATGTTCACCTCCTGTCACCTTTTCATATCCCCCCTGTCCCCTTTTGCTGATCTTCTTCCTCCACACAGTTCCCTTTCTGCTTAACGAGTTTTATTTATTTGTTTGTTTGTTTGTTTACTTATTGAGACAGGATCTCATTACATAGCCCAAGGGAGCTCTCTATGTAGCCCAAGCTGGCCTTGAACTTGTAATCCTCTTTCATCAGCTTCCTAATTACTTAGTGCACCACCATGCCACACTTAGGTTTTAATTCAGTGAGCTTTATTAAAACTCTGCCACATGTAGGATACATAACATCTCTATCAACTCCCCAAAATTCTTTGGACTCCCATGGAGTCCATCTATTCCTCTTTCCAACTCTAACCCCAACAACTGCTAACATGCTTTATGTCACTGCAGAGTAGCTTACATTTCATAAATGGATTATATTGCAAATGCTCTTGTAACTGTCTTCCTTCACTCAGCATAATTATTTTGAAATTCATCTGTGATAGCGCATATATTCAGTCAATTGTTTCTTTTATTGCTAAGTAGTATTCTATTGTAGGAATACACCATGTTTTCCTTATATATTCCCCTGTTGATGAAGATTTTGGTTATTTATTGTTTGGGCCTCGTATGAATAAAACTGCTGTTTATAAATATTTGTATATGAGTACTGGTATAGACAGACATGTGATTTAATTTCTCTTGGGTAAATATGTAGAAATAAAATGACTAGGTCATGTGGCAGGTATATTTTAATTTACGTAAAACTTCCGAATCGTGTTCCTCTTTACATTTCTTCCAGCAACGTACAAAAGCTCCAGATGCTATACATCCTCGTCAGCACTCGATATTTTCAGAATTCTTAATCTGTATGTAGTAATATGCCATTGTGACTTTAATTTACATTTCACTGATAATTCATGATTTGAGGCATTTTTATCCACTTATTAGAAACTCATATATCTTTTTAAGTGGCTTCAAACCATTTAAGGTACTTTTATTGAGTTGTTTGCCTGCTTATTATCAAATTATAAGAGCATAAGAATTCTTTATATATTCCAGATACAATTCTTTATCCAGTATAAACTTTGCTTTTCTGAGAGCAAAAGTTTTTAATTTTTATAAAATCTAATTTATCAACATCTTTTTATGATTTATTCTATTTGCATTTCATCTAGAAAGTCTTTTCTTATTTCAAGGTAACGTAGATTTTCTCTTATGTTTTTTGCTAGGAGTTTTATAGGTTTAGCTTTTGCATTTAGTTCTATAAATCATTTCAAGTAAAATTTTAATATGTGATAAGATAGGGTTCAGACTCCTTTTCTTCCACATGACTATGAATTTGTTCCGGCACTAGTTTTTGTAGTACTTGGGGGTTGTACATACTTTGCAAGTGCTGGACCACTGAGATGTTCCCCCAACCCATTTCTTATTTTTTATTTTGAATCAGAGTGTCACTAAGTTACACAGGCCGCCTCTGTCCTCAAACTCATGATCCTCCTGCCTCTTCCTCCAGAGTTACTGAGATTACAGGCTAAGGCACCACACTGGGTGCAGCATCATTTTTTTGAAAGATACTTCTTTCCTCATTGTTATCTTGGGATCTTTGTAATAAATCAATTGACCTTAATCCTGTGGTTCTATTTCTATGCTTTCTGTTGTTTCCCATTGATGAGTTAGCATATATCTTCCGGTTTTGGTACTAATTTAGGTTAAATTTCCTTTAGCTTAAGTTTTCAATAGATTATTCTCTTGGAAGTACAGTTATTATCCTTATCACTTACTCAGAACCCTTCACTAATTGCATATGAAAGGTGGAACACTATGTAACCTGACATTGAAGTCCCATCACCTTCTCTTCCTTTATAGATTTTTTACCTGCCTCCTCTGTTCCTGATAAAATTAATTATTCTTCCAAACATATATTCCAAGCTTATACATTTCAAATGGATACTCCATTCTTATATAAAGTAGAAAGAGGAACAAATGCGAGGTACAAAAATAGGGAATGTGAGCCGGGTGCGGTGGCGCACGCCTGTGATCCCAGCGGTTTGGGAGGCGGAGGTAGGAGGATCGCAAGTTCGAGACCAGAGGCAGTCTGCGTAATTTAGCAAGACCCTGTCTCAAAAAAAAAAAAAATAAAAAGTAAGAATAGGGAATGTATGAGGATCACAAAGCAGAAAAGGACTATAATATAGGTAAAAGACGTAGACATCAGGCAAATTTTGTATGGCTTTAGATGATAAAAATAGGACTCATGCTGGAAACCCCAGAGAAACAGGCTTCAACATAATGCTAGGATAATACAATTAGAGCACTCTAAAAATGCAAGGGACATTTTCAGGAGATGGTGAATTCCCTGTTACTGGCTAAAGAGAAGACAAATGACCACCTAATCAGAGTAGTATAATGGAATAATAGTGTCAGGAGTTAAACCAGGTCACCTTTGTAATTCTCCATCTAGCTCTGAGGCTGCATAAATACATTCTCAAAATTTATTTTTATTTTTTTAGTCATTAAACATCTTTTTCACAGCCAGAAAAGTCTTTCAGATCATTTTTGGCCAAGTTTCTGTTCCCTAGAACCAATGTAATATTTCATTTAGTATTTAATTCTTTGACATGCTCCTCATGCACTACTGCAGAAATTAATGTGAGCATTTAAAAAAAGGAAGCTTCTGCAACAGCATTTCCCATCTGCAGCTCTGGAATCATGCTTCACGGGGTATTATTAATGTATTACTAAACAAGAGAAGCCATTTGTAAATGATTATGCATGATTATTCTTTGTCATATCCATAAATTATAGAATGGGCTCTTCTAGTGGAGTGGATCTGAACTGGTCAGGGTAGCAGGAGGCAACAGCTTCAGAATCTTTTGAAACAATAATTAATTTCCAAAATGCGAAGGCCAATTGACAATAGTTAACATTGCCCCCAGAGCACAATCATGGCCTAGACACCACGGAGACAAGTTGCCTTGTGTTGCCTATAAATGGATTCTCCGAAAACCTAATTTGAAATTACTGCCTTTAATTATACTGCTGATATAAATAACTTTGATAAAATTAGTGCAGCTGGCCTCCTGTTTGTTTTTCCCATTTGAATGCACTGTACAATGTAATCATCTGAAATAAACATCCATTACAAAGAATGCTTCATTTCAAAGAACATATTATTCTGCTTATCCAGCCAATTGTTATTTTCCCTCCCCAACCCTATTTCAATCTTGCACCTATTAAAGGGATGAACAAATTACCAAGCTCTCATAATGTACTAAGTAGCAAATTAAAACAATACATTGCTGCTGAATAGGGCCAGCCATTTAAAAATTTTTAATTCATTTTTATCCTCAATTATCACATTTTCCTTTTAAATAGTCCCTGCCAGCTTCAAAATTGTTAAAAGACATGTTTTCTCAACATATTGTAATTATAACATTTCCTTAATAGACACCTATATCTTTAATAAAAAATAGAAGGTGAATATTCATTTGATATGATTCTTGACTTCAAAGTCCAAGGAAAGGATCTCAAGAGTTAAATAAAACTTTATCCTCAGCTCATTTATTTTGTAACAGGGCAGAATTGACTCTTCTACAATGGACAGTGAAAGTCTTTCTTCTTTGTTCACTGTGAGGTGATTGTCATTTCTTTCTCTGGTGCAATCAGGACAGGATTAACCAAGGTCAGTTCAACTCAGTTCACCTATCACCAGGCTCAGTTCAACAATTACCAAGCTCAATTCCACACCACAACTCTTTATTAGGTACCTGCTACATACAAGACACCATGAGGATTTCCAAAATGAGTAAGACAAGGCCTCTTCACTCTACTTTATAGTGAAGCAAAAAAGATTAGGTATAGAATATTGTGGCAATTTGGGAATTGTTAGACAAGGACACAGATGATAAAATGAATGCTAGAACAAGACTAATTCTTTTAGAGAAGTTAAAAGGGGCTCTTTGAGTTTAGGAAATGGGTGTATATGAATCTAGGAAAACAAATTGGCCCTTGAGGGAATTTCCAAGACTATGTTCTTTTTATTCTCTCTATAAAGGCATGAAAACAAAACAAAGGACATGTTTGGGAATAGAAAATGAGCTAACTGTTGGTGGAACTCAGGAATTAAGAATAGATTAATACTGGAAAAGTAGATGGGATCCAGATCATAGAGACCCTAAAATCATGAACTGCTCTGTTTTCACTTACTAGGTAATAAGGAACTATTGAAGTCTTCTGAGAAGGAAAAAGCAATGATTTGGGGTAATACCTTAGGAAGTTAAATCTCAAAGCTCTGTAGAATACAGTCAAAACAGAGAAAAGTGGAAGGCAGTAAGCTGTGAAAATATTTTCTTGTTTCTTAATAATTAGTTGCATCAAGTTGTAGGAAGGTCAGGATATGGAATTTGATCTGCTTGCACTGGGACTTATACTGAATGCCAGACCTACAGCTGCAACACTTGGGTGATGGGGAATACATACAAATACACGCCATCAGGCTCAATGCCAGCAATCAACCAACTTATTGTCCAAATGTACAGCTCAAGCCCTGCCCTATACACCTGCCAACCCACTACCTGCCAATCCTCCAGCGTCTGGCTGTATGTTCTCTCAAGAGCAGAGCCTAAGACAAACGCATGTGCAAGTAGTGTGTTCCATAGGCACCAGGAGTGAGCAAGAAGGAGCAATGAGACAGAAAAAAAAGAGAAACAGCCAACAGAAGATGTATTAGTCAGTTATAATCACTGTAGCTGAAAACCCTACCCAAATAAAGGTATGAGGGAAGAGGTTTATTGGGAACTTACAGAGAATCAGTCCATAATGGTGGCAGGGCAGGCATGGTGGTGGCAGTGGCAGGGTCTTTGGCCAATGACTTCAGTGCATGGTGGACTAGGAATAGAGAGACCAGGAATGTGGATCTGGGGTAAAAACCTCCACGGGTCCACCCACAGTGACATCACTTCCACAAAACTAAGGAATGCCTCCCAAGTTCCACAACCTCCACAAATAGAGTCAGCAGCTGTGGACCAACGGTTAAAGCATATGGCCTTTGTTGCTGTTGTCATGTGCCATTGAGTCAGGTCTGACTCATAGTGACCCTGTGTACAATAGATGAAACACTTTCTGACACTGTGCCATGCCCAGCACCATTGTCAGTGCTTCTCTTCATAGGGTTTTTGATGGATGATTGTTTCAGGAGTGGGCTTCCAGGTCCTTCTCTCAAGTTTACAGCACCTCATATTCCCAGATGGTGTCTCATCTAAGTACCAACCTGGCCTGACCCTGCTTAGCTTCAAAGATATGACAAGATCTCATCCCAGATTGGTACGGCTGTAGTATACGGCCTTTGGGGACACCTTATATTCAAGCCACAACAGAGATATAGTGTAGAAGACACTGGTGTGGTACCAGGGCTTAATTCATCAGGATCTCCTAAGAAATGTGAGAAAAGTCTCCAAGAATTGGCCCCTTGAAGGACTGGAAGCTGATGCATTTATCCTCCACCTCCTGCCCTGTTTCAGTTGGAATTGCCTAGGGATTGCATGTGGACACCTGGAGGTACACTGACAGGCTCTCACAGAGTTCCCTTGGATGATGGTTGGCTCAGCTCAACTTGCCATTCTCTTTCACAGGAATTCCGAAAGTAGTTAACAAAGGCTTGGAACAAGCAACAGCTGCAGACCCTTGTAATTCCCATTGGCCATGCCCATACAAACTCAAGGGCTACTGCACACTTCCTCATCCACCTGCACCTTGTCCAACCTAGAAATGATGAAGCAACAGCTTACTAGGCACATTCAGTATTCCACTCACTACCAGCACGGGACACTTCCTCATGTCCGACCATGGGTGATCCAGCTCCTACATTCTATTTTGTGGATCTGCTTTCCAGCACTGTTTCTGGAGTCAGTTGTCTCTCAGTTTGGGTTTCACTAGAAGAGGTATCCATGAAAAGAACTTTGGTCCAGGTGGAATATTTGAGAAGTTGCTAAGGAGTCACATATGAGGACTCCAAGGAGAATGAGACAAGGATTATTATTAGGTGCCATCAAGTTGGTGTACGACTCAGTGACCCTCTGCACAACAGGCGAAACATTATTATCAGTGCTTCTCTGCTATTCATAGGGTATCAATGGCTGAGGTTTTTTGGGAGTGGGTTGCCAGGTCCTTCTCCCAAGCCTACAGCTTCTGGTGTTCCCAGGGGTTCTCCCATCCAAGTACTAACCAGGCCCGACCCTGGTTAGCTTCCAAGATCTGATGGGATCAGACACCACAGTGGTATGACTGCAGGCGAGACAAGGACAGGGCTAATTTAAAGGTACACGTTGAAGTTAATTGTGGAAGCCTGACTCTAATGGGCCTCTTAGGAAATATCCCAAATGTCCCTCAGAGTTTCCTTCTGAGGAGCTGTGAGATAGACCACTTCTCCTCAGCCTGCTTGTCTCCGCCTCATATGAGGGTTGTCCCTAGTGGTGATAACTCCCTTCCATTCAGCCTTGTGTGAGGACAAGTGGATTCTCATGAGATCTGGATTGGAAAATGAAACCAGTGACCCTCAAGCTGGGATGTTGTCACCCTGAGGTTGGCTGGCACTCACAAGGAACACTTCACCAGAGCTGCAGCTAACATGAGAAGTGGACTGAAGAGATGTGACCCAAGGTAGCAGTGACAACTCCCTGCATCAGTTTCTCAATTTAGCCCCCAGGCAGCCTGCATTGTACTAGTTAGTATGAGGATTATGATCAGACCACAACTTCTTCACAGATGGTTCCTAGTCTTTACCCAGGGAGACAATTCTTGCTCTCAGAACTAATCTTATCATCTCCTGGTTCCAGTGATCCAATTCAAACTACCAGCGAAGCTTATCTTGGGTTTGGTCTCTATCAATAGAAGCACATAGCCATTTCTGTTGAAAAATGAGAAGTGACATGGACTGATACTCGAAACCCAAGTTTTCTGCCAAGCCCTCCTTGCTGATGATCATTATCCCATCTCCGTTTTCAACTCTGTTTCAATAGGAAATGTGTCCTGGCTGAGCATGGCCTCTGCTCACAAGCATAGCTTTGCTTATTGGCTCTCTAGAGCCTGTGAAGGCAAACCAGATTTCCTATTGTTAATCACATCTTCTATTTTTGACCTGCTGCAAGAACCTAGCTTTGGTCTATGCCACTCTTAATGGTGTGAATTGCCAAAGGTCGATTTCATTTTCCCTTTTTGAACAGATGTTCAGTTCCTTCCTAATCCAGGCATGCCAAAAGGAGCATTAAGACAACTTCCCCGGCCACTCTTTTCTACTTTTAGCTGTCTTATCAGTATGTTCCCTTATGTACCATTTTTATTCTATAGGATTATAAAATTCACTTCAAGAGTGCTTTCCTCTGCGTCTAGATCTTGTAATCAGAACATGGCGCAGATGTTTGCTTCCTAGAGGTTTTTACAAATCCCGCACACCCCTCAGCATGTAGTACTAGGGTAAATTTTGTACAATATAGGGGAAAAATATGCAATTTGCTGAAAATTATCTCCATCTTCATTTTTCTTCCTGATCTTCCATCACTGCTGATGTGGGAAATGTTGGATTAAAATAACATCAACAACAACCTTACTACCAACTAGGGATTTAATCACTCACTCTTTTAGGATTTCTTCTCATTCCCTTCACTTGTATGAATGTGCCTGGGGCAGCTTCTGTATACAATTTTGTCCTCCAGGTTTTTATCAGACTTGTTGCTGAAATGTTTCTGGCTGGGAACCTGGTGGCCAACTCTCCCAATACAATTAAGCAGGGCTCTACCTGCCATCTTTCTTTGCTATCCATAGGGTTTTCAATGGCTAGTTGTTTTGGGAGTGGTTTGGTGGTTCCTACTCCCTAGTCTGTCTTAGTCTGGAATCTCAGCTGAAGCCCGTTCACCATGGGTGACCCTGCTGGTATCTGAGATACTGGTGGCATATCTTTTAGCCTCATTGCAGCACACAAACCCCCACAGTGTGGCAAACTGACAGATGTCACATCGAAGATGAGGGTGCGTCTGACTCACGCCATGGTATTTTCAGTCACATCATATAGTTGTGAAAGCTGGACATTAAACAAGGGAGACAGGAAAAGAATTGATGCTTTTGAATTATGGTGCTAGTGACATCTATTGAATATACCATGGATTGCCAAAAGAACCAACAGATCTGTCCTAGAGGAAGTGCAACCAGAGTGCTCTTGGAAGCAAGAATGGCCAGACTGTGTCTTACATATTTCAGACATGTAGTCAGGAGAGATCAATCCCTAGAGAAAGACATCATGTTTGGGAGAGTGGCAGGTCAACGAAAAAAAGGAAAACCCTCCACCAGATGAATTGACACAGTGACTGCAACAATGGGCTTAAACATAAATAAGATTGTTTGCCTGGCACAGAATCGGGAAGTGTTTTGATCTGCTGTACATAGGGTCGCTCTGAGTTGTACTCAACTCGATGGCACCTGACAACAACAACAACTACCTGCCAACCAATATCAGCTTTCACTGGCTATGACAAAAACACTCGGATGGGGAGTCTTTTCGATGGCCCTCTGTTACAAAGTCACATTAACATGAGCTCTGTTGACCCCTAGGTACTTCCTCTGGTGAGCAATCTTAGCTATCTTCTATACACCCAGGGAACCCCAAGGAGACGGCAGGATTTCCTAACTCACGTTCAGCTGAGGGCAGGGGGAGGGGAGAATCTCAGGTCTATTTTAGTCACTTATACCTCCCACCCAGGTGTCACATTAGGCACTACTCATACTGGCTGAAAAGTGGAACTGAAAGGTACACAAGGTTTCCAGGGAAGACAAGAACAAGACTCATGCTCTTGGTTTCACACCAAGAATATCCTAGTCAGTCTCCACATACCATGCCCTACCCACGCAATCTCTTCTCAAACCATGGTCAACCTAGGGTGCTTAAATTAGAGGTAAGTTGTTAGTTGCCATCAAGTCAGGTCTGACTCATAGGGACCCTATGGACAATAGAACAAAACACTCTCCGATTCTGTACCAGGCACACGGCCTTTTTTATGTTTAAACCCATTGTTGCAGATATTGTGTCAATCCATCTACTTGAGGGTCTTTCTCTATTTTGTTGACCTGCCACTCTCCCAAACATGATGTCCTCCTACAGGGTTTGGTCTCTCCTGACAACATATCCAAAGTATGTAAGGTGCAGTAAGGGAGTGGAATTTCCCCTCTCCTTCTTCTTTTCTTATCTTGCTCTGCAGCCACAAGTAGTAATAAGAAGAGAGCAATTTTACTTTCTGTACACCATAAATTCCCCTAAGTCATATCTCTTTCTCCTACAGTACAGATTGTAGTAAAACTATTACGAGAATTCCAGGATCTCTTCTAGATATAAAAATCAAGAATTGACGATTCAGAAAACACATGTCTCTAGCTGGGTGCAGTGGCACATGGCTGGAATTGCAAGGACTCCAGAGGATGAGGCAGGAGGATCCCAAGTTCGAGGCAAGAGGTAGCCTATGTGACTTAGTGAGACCCTGTCTCAAAATAAAAAGTGAAAAATGGCCTGGGGGTACAGCTCAGTGGTAGAGTACTTACAAGGCATGAGGGAAAATAAATTAAGCTTTCAATACTGTCATCTAATGGCGTCTCAGTTTAAAACATCTACTATGAAATTAAAATTAAGATAGTGTCTCTTTTGGACAAAACCAATGGATTTGAACTCTGGATTCACATTATAATTACTGGAGAAACTTTTGAGGATATTGATATGCAGGTTATGTGCCTGAAACCCATTTCTCAAAAGATTCTACAATCAGGCCCAGACAAAGGTATTTTTTATAACTTCCCCCCAAATTCAAATTTTTAGCCAGGATAAGGATGCTATATGCCTTTCTCTCAAGAAAATACCATTGATTCCATGTGTAGGGAGAAAACGTGATTTACTAGGAATGAATGACAAGAATTCTAATATTTCAAGATTTGTATCCTATTACAAGTTTTAGAGACTCTACAAAGCAGTCATCAGATCAATGAACTCATGCAATCATCTTCACAATCCTTGTATGTAAGTGTTACTATTGACTATATTTAACTGAAGGAGTGGAGCACAAAGAGGTTAAGTAAGCAATGGATGTATCTCTTGAATGCTAGAGGGAAAAATGCAAACCTTTTTCATTGCTGATTTTTTTTTTTTAGTTGGCATAGAAAATAGTGGGTTTCATATGACATTTTCATACATGCACATCACTTTACATTGCTCATTTTCACTTGTCCCTTACCCTATCATGCCCCACCTCCCCCCTCCTGCTGGTCCTCTTCCTCATCCCAAACAGTCCTTCTGCTTTCATGTCCTTTACATATGTGTGTGTGTGTATACATATATATATGCATATATATATGCACACATTTTTAAAACCTGGATTTTTCATATGAGAGAAAATATATGTTATTTGTCTTTCCTCCCCCCAAAAAACAAATTTTGATTCTTAATATTAATGGAAGCCATTTTTGACATCATCATGATTAAAATTTATTTTTTCCTGTTATTAGAAAAATTTTAAATTATGGAAACATATAACCTGGAAAAAATATTTCCCATAATTCTACCTCACAGAGATAATCATGGTCAATGACTAGAAATGTATATATATATATATTCCATAAATGCATATATATGGAAGTGTGTATGTTCCTGTGTATGTTATACCTGATTCTTTTAATGGCTTGTGTCTCTCATTGTAAATTATTAATAAACATTTCAGTTGTTTCCAATTCCTTGCTATTACACACAATGCTAAAATGAATATCTTTGTAAAAACATATGTTTAGGTCAACCATGCAAATGTTTTAGCAAAACTGATTTCTATGAGTAGAATTCCTGACCTAGATTGCACAGACATTTTCTATTTTAATAGACTAAACCAAATTTCCTTCCATATAAGTTGTTAAATTTTACAGTTACCCCAACAATATATGACAATGTTTGGTTTGCTTGGCTGTACTGGTTGGGTATGATCACTCTTTGGATTGTGTTGATCTGATCAGCGAAACACCATTGTTAACTGAATTCACATTTGTTTGCTTTTTAAGGTTGAGCATCATTTTTCACATGGCTTCTGACTATTTGTAATTCTTTTTGTATGAACTACCTGTGTGTTTTGCTAACTTTTCTATAAGATCAAATAGAAATTAGCAATTTAGCTAGCATATGTGTTATGAAATATGGCATTATTTATAGTTTTCAGTTTTGTCTGTGGTTGTGTTGGTGTATGAGTGTATGTTTTCCTTTGTTTTAAATTAGAAGTTTTTGTTTTTAAAATCACAATGTTTATCTGTTTTTTCCTATATTATTTTTTTGTTTCATATCACTATAAAAAGGGATTCCCTTCTACATATAAATATAGGCAACTATGTTTCTTTCACATATCTTTATGGTCTGTCTGATTATATTTAAATCTTTCATCCACCTAAATTGAATGTAAGCAGTAAGGTAGAGACTCAGCTTTACAGTTTGCCAAGTGACGAGTTATTGTTGCCAATACCATTTATTTAATAACTTACTCTTCCCCTCTGATTTGAAATGCAGTTTTACAGGTACTAAGGGATAAATAGATAGCCATAGATAGATGGATTTCTAGAGCCGTAGTTCTATTCTAATGATATGTCTCTTCCTGTACCACCCACCTGTTGTACTGATTTCCGAGGAATCACACTACGTGTAACTATCTCTGTGCTCCATGCTCTTGCACACCATTTCCCCTGTCTGGCCAGCTCTCCCCGCTTTACTCACACTCATCATTTCTAGGTTAGGTGTTAGCTCCTCTGGCACACTTACCCCAATCTCCGCTCTCCTCTACATTAGGCAGTCTTCCTCCCATCATAACATTTCCGGGCTCTATCAGGATATGCTAAGCTCTATTAAAATTGCCTGTTCATTTATGTCTCCCCTGCTGAATAAGAAGTCCTTTAGGATGTCATCAATTTCTTTTTTTTTTTTCACCATAGCATCTGTTATGAAATAGGCCCTTAATTCATGTTTCCTGAAGAAATAAATCAAAAGTGAAACAAGCTGGGGCTCATTTGGCTGAGCTCCCCAACAAGAGTCGATTGATTGGTCAGGTAACTCTCAGTCTTAATTTAGATGCTGGTTTAGTTGGTTACAGGTAGTTTTTCTTAGAATTGATTACACTCAGGAAAATAAATATGTGGAAAAAGTAAGACAGAGATAGAAACACCGAAAGATGTGTTAATGAGATGGGAGAAACTGGACCTTGGTCCAGCTGGGGACCTATTGAGAAATTCTGGAAATTACTCTAGCACTACCCAGAACTGGCCCCCTTGCAGAGTGAAGAAACTGGGGCATTTATTCACTGACTCTAGTCCAAAGGTTGTCCCCAGAGATATTACCTTATCCAGCACTCCCAGATTGTGTCTGTGTGTAGCCAAGCATGAACATATGGAACTAGAAAAGAGCTAAGCAGAGAGGCAGATAGGCAAGGTCACTGAAAGGAGAAGCCGCTGGAGTGTCCATGAACTCAGAGGAGGGCCGAGGACACAGGCCCAGCCTCTGCTGCAGTAGCCCACCAGCAAACTAAGCGTGTATAAACTAATACTAGATGTAAGCTCTTTGGATATTCTTTATGGGCAACAAGGACTATTTTCTATTCCCTTCAAAACACTTAAGGGCTAAGCTGGGTGCCATGACACACACCTGTAATCCCAGCAACTCAGGCTAAGACAGGAGGATCACAAATTTGAGGCCAGAGGCAGCCCATGGAATTTAACAAGACCCTGTCTAAAGTATATATAAGTGGTTAGGAGTGCAGCTCAGTGCTAGAGCACTTACCTAGCATGTGCAAGGTTCTGGGTTCAACACCCTAGAACTGAAGAAAAAAATCCTTAAGCGCTATAGACATAAATACTCCTTGATTCAGTGACTTGGTCTTCCAAACACCCTCCAAAGAAAAGCTGCATGCTTTTAATGTTCTGTGTAATTATTTAGTGGTAAATCATTTTCTGATTGTAATTAGACATTTGTTTAGGCATATGAGGTTATAAAATTTGTTTTATTATGGTCATGTCTATTCCAAGATCTTTGCCTGTGCATCATGCATCTTAATAGCCATGAGTATCCATTAGGATGCTTGTCATGATGCCTCATATCTATAACATCAGTGATTTGAGGGCATTTTGGGACTGCCTTGATTTTTGTCAGAGCATAAGTAGAAGACCTTTACTCAGTGGCTGCTGTGTGCGGGGCTCCCTACTAATCTATAAGGGTTTGTGTGGAACATGGGGTGCACAATCTAAGGAAATTTATTTCTTAAAGAATAGAAGTACTTGTGTTTTATAAAAATTGCCTATATACCTGTTAAAGGGATGCAAAGATGAAGTTATTCTGAAAAACATTTGAATGAAGTGAGTTTTGACCCTAACTCTACTGTCTCCCTCTTAATAGGATCCTGGTGATTACATTGAGCCAATCACAGTAATTCAAGATAATCTCCCCATCTCAAAATTTTCAGCTTAATCATATATGTAAAGTCCATTTTGCCACATGGGGGAAAGTGCCTATGAGGTCCAAAGATTAGGATGTGGACATATTCAGAGGACCAATCTTGGCCTTCTGTAGCTACTTCATTTTTTTTTTCTGACCTCTTGAGTTCGAATTAGTTTCCCTTTCTCTGGATCCCACAGTCTTCTCTGTGGAATGATTTTTATATTTCTAACATGGGAATTTTCAGAACTACTTTAAAGTGTTCATCTTTCTACTCTTCATGTTACTTTCTTTGTGACAAAATTGTGTATTTCACATATGCGATCAGACAAGCCTGACTCTGCACCCACAACTCCCTTGGTTCCTCTTGTGTAAAGGAAAAGAAGGTGCATAACTGGCAGATTAGGGAAAGGGGCAGAGGCAGATTCCTGGTCTAAATCTCTGCTTTCCCACCCAATAGTGAGAAGCTGCTCAGATACCAAAGTTTCCTCAATAGTAACATAGAAATAATGATAGCACTTACCACATACACTTATTGTATTAATTGAATGTATGGAAATGGTTTTAAATAGTGACTGGCATGTAATCACTCAAAACTATAAATTGTTATTTCCCACTTGAGAAATTGTTGTAAGGATTAGAGATGGTAGATAAAGCCACAGTGCAAAACCGCAGCGTAATATACACAGCAAGTTATCAATACACTCTAGCTTTTGATTTATCGCCACCGCCTGTATTAATCACATCAGTTTAAAGAAGTCAGTAGAGTGAAGAATATGTTGTGTTTCAAAGGTGGGAATTTAGTGAAATGTATCCACTTTGTGTTGATAACCTGAATCATGTTAGGCTCTCTTTCTCAAACTCAGTGTGTCACAGGGTTACAAATATAGGAAAGGTTAACAGTGTTGCAATTAATAGATTTAATCAGTTTCAGTGAGAATAATGGTAATAACTGCAGGCTTTTAAATATTACCAAGTGTTTTCAAATACATTATCTCATGGAGCCTTGATATTAATTTAAGGCAGCATCTAGCAACCTAATGGCTATTTGATTATTTGGGCTTCCCAGATTATCATCACCCTTGTCACATCATGGCACTATATATAGTCCTTTATTCCATAGGGTCTTCTAGTGTTACTCATTTGTTTCCCAGGCAAATTGAGCTAGTCCACCCGAGTGATTATAGTAAATAGATTAGGAACTTGTGGAATCATCATCCTCTCCCACAAATGAAGCAACAGCAGAGTGCCACAGCATATCAGCTGTTTCCAAGTTCCTCAAATAAGTTTTACTTTTGCAAAACGAGCCCTCTAACTTCCTATATTCTGTGAGCTGCATTACAAGCAACATGACCGGCAGCCACCTTTGTTGTAATTTTTTAAATATGTGGAAAAAAAGCAAGATATCAACCATGTATTACCTTAACCAAGATGCCAAATTATCTAACTTGTTTCTCCAGGCAAGCAGCCCAACAGCAGGGGCAGCTCCCAGGAGCCAGTCAAGGTTGTCTGTCTGTCCATCCACCCAGGACATCTGCAGGTAAGTGCTGAGCAAATGATCCTGTTCAATATTTTCCTAACCCAGTGCTTTGTATTTTTGTTTTATATTCTGAGAATGTGTGGCTCTTGCTTCTGCTTTGCATTGTCCCTGGACAGTTTTATACTGGCTTTTTCTCCACCTTAGTTTATTTTCTTCAGTTAATCTTTATTTGCCAATTTCTGGTCATGCTATCATTTTCATCTCATTCTCTCTCTCTGTTTTTCCATGACTTTCCTCTCCATTCCCATCTCCCATCCTTTGCCTGCTGCTCTGTCTAGATCTGCCATCTTGCATGACATGTCAGAAGATGCCTTTGAGCCCTGCACCCCTGTCATGGTGCTGAGCCCCGCTAGGAAGGAGTCTGGTAAGAAACCAGTAAGACAGAAGCCTAGGAGGAGGAGAAGGGCCTCTGAGAGGTACGAGCACGCAGAAGAGCAAACAAAAGGGAGAAGAAATGACTTTCACCTCCCAATCCCAAGCCCCGGATGGAGGGAGCTTTACACTGATTCTTCAGATTCATCTTCCACAGATGAGAGTCATTGGATTCAGGCAAAAAGGAGAGCTCAGGTTAAATTCAGACTGTCACGAAGAAGGAGAAGTAATAACAAACCATGTGGAAGTGTGGCTGGGACTTCCGCCCCTAATGGAATTGAGCTTGTTGATCTGGGATCCAAAGGTGAAAAGCAACAGGAACTGATGGAATGTGAGAGCTGCTCTTTAAATCTCTGCAGAGGAAAAGTCATAAGGTACCAAGAATGCAGTCCCTCTCTGTCAAACGGGTCCTTCAAGGTGAAGAGACCCTCAAGGAACCATGACAGAAGCAAAGGCAGATACAGCCACAGAGAGGCTCAGCTCTTGCGTAGTTTTAGGCAAAATGAAACAATCAAGAAAAGATTTTCAGAAACGGATTCCAGCACTGACATACTGGCAGTTGCAGAAGGTGGCAACTGTGTGGACGACATGGGGCTCCCGGTGAATGATTCTGTTCAGAAGCCGCCTGCCACCTACGATGATGGTTCTGATAATTTAGAAGTATGCAGGTCAGTAGCTATAGAAGCAGACTTGATGTCATCCAAACATAGTTTTTTCCTGCTATGAGTTAGATGTATTGTTTGTGACCTGCCCTCAAAAAGTAATCCTTACTCATAGTTATTTTTCTGGCTGGATGTAAGACGATACAATGAGAAAGGATGAGGAGAACAATGCAGAAGTACCATGGGTCTGAAAAGCATCATATAGAATTAGATTTCCTCTTCCCTTCCCCTTTAGTTGAATAGTGACTTATCCTGGGAAAGGAATTGATAGAGCAATTGATTCTTTTACTTGTTCTAGATAAGACAGCAATAGTGGGGGGACTATAAGTGAAAGTGTGTGAAATGGTTAACTGCAAAGTCAGTGAACTGTTAGCATCCTGACAGAAAAATATTCAAGGCTTGGCTCCTTTAAAATCAGATTTTTGCATCAAAAAAATCTCTTCTTCACTTGGCTATAATTTCTTCAACAACTGTCTGACTCAGCAGGGTAATTCAAGACTGAAAGGACATAGACACAGGTCATGGACACATCAGTGGGGTTGCCAGAGCCTCCAGGGAAGGACCCCACATTAGCTTTACTAATAAGCATACACTAAAAGAGTTTAACATGTATGTATTCCGTACCTATGAGACTATTTCTTTGTACTTTTTACCCCAAAATACACATTTTCCAAATAAATTAGTGTTAAAAAAGATTGTAGGAATATCTATGCTAGCATACATAAATGGGGCTGGGATTTAGCTTAGTTGATAGAGTGTCACTCTGCAGTCTCTGAGGTCCTGGCTTTGATTCCCAGCACCGCAAAAATGAGAGAGGGACATAGCAATCCACTCCCAAGGCAATCCCCAAACAATCAGCCATTGAAAACCCTGTAAGGGTTGCTATGAGTCGGATACGACTCAACGGCACCTAACAACAACAACATACCTAAATGAGCAAATTTAAATAAATTAAATACTTTAAAACTTTCCCATTATACCCAATCATTTAAACTGTTTGGATTCTATTTGGGAGCAAGTGGAGATTTTCATTGCACAACACTTGGTTGTCAGGGATTTTTGTTTGTTTGTTTGTAAAACTTGAAGTTTCTTTTCAATACATGTATGCATGCTTCATGTGAATCACATGATGTGTCCATTCAGGAGCAAGAAGAATTAAGCTCTGGAAGTGAATAACGTTAGAATTGTTTGAAAGTTTTATAAAATATTTATTCATAAAACTATCATTCATTTATTCATTCAAGCATCTGCACCAGGCTTTATTTTAGGCATTGAAAATATTATAGCACACAATATCCGATAGTTTCTAATAGGATAGAGCTTATAGTCTCATGGGGAGACACAAAACAAATTATTTTACAGTGACTATACCTTTGCAGTCATCATAAAAGAATTTAGGAATATGTGATAAGGAAGCTCCGCTTATTCTGGGAAATCCAGGAGGAATTCTTTCCAAGAAGCGACATGCAGACTGAGGCTCAAAGGATGGCAGGACTTAATCAAGGAAGGGAGCAGGAAGATCATCTGTGCAGCTGTTGCCATTAGCAGGAAGCCGGGAGGAGGGGTGGAGCTTGACAGTCCAGGGAACTGAAAACCTGCTGCTGTGGGCAGGGTCTGTCGAGTCACAGGGATGACTGGCAGAGCTAAAGAAGAAGTGGGACAGGCTATCCAAGGCCATATAAAACACACTAAATTTTAAAAAGCTTTAAAAGTAAAGGGACACAATTTAATTTCCATATTAATGTAAATTTCATTTGAATATGATTTCTGTATGGTTTTGCTGAAAAGCTAGGGCATGGGCCAAATGCCATTTCTGGCCTAAAGTAAGAAACTCCCTATTTGAAACCATCTTATGTCATTTTCAAAATCTATTTCTAACCATATTTAATATAAGACAAAGAAGCTAGTTTTAAACTTCTTAATAATTGGAGAAAAAGTAATGTTTACAATTAAAATCATAATGATGGGTTCTCTTAACTTATAAGCACTACTCTGGGGGAACATTTCCAAAGACAATATGTTCAACTCAGGCTTCTATAAATGACAGTGAGATCACAGGGCGTATTGGTATTGTTTCCTGCCGTCGGTTATCATCCAAATCTACCAATAAGCAACTGTGATGGGCAGCATATCATACTAGATGGCGAAGGTAAAAAGTAGTAAATGGCTTGAATTTTCCTTTAATTGGCCTATTTAAGTGGGAAAAATCAAATCCACAAAGTGAAAAGACAAAAGTTTTAGATAGTACAGGGTAAATGTAAGAGGAATACTGTAGAAATTTGAAAAAAAGAAAAATTGCCCAGAGCTGGGAAGATACAGAAACCCCTAAGGAAGAGGTGATACTGTGTCTGAGAAAGTAGAATTTAGGCTGATACAGACGCATGGATGGCATTCCAGACACTCATGTCAGGGAAGATACCAAAGCTCAGACCAGGATAAAGGGCTGACCCTGGATGTAAGAGCATTTTTTGTGAATTTATGTGGCTAAATTGGAAGGTCCATACAGATTAATAGCAACCAATTTTTAAGGCATTTTGAAGAAAATATAGTATCATTCTAACTTATTTTACTCTATTCTGTGAATCTGTATTTCCAAATGGACTCAATGAACCTCTTGAGCTCCAAGCTTTTTTATTTATTTATTTATTTATTTATTTATTTATTTATTTATTTTGCTGTACTGGGGGTTGAACCCAGGACCTCACATTTGCGTGCTTTGCATGTGCTGGACAACTGAGCAGCAACACGCCCCCCCCCAGCCCATTTTTTTTTTACTTTTTGGAAAAGGGTCTCACTAAATTATGCAGATTTCCTCTGGTATCAAACTTGCAATCCTCCTGTCTCTGCCTCCAGAGTTGCTGGGATTACAGGAGTGCGCCATTGCTCCTAACTCAAGTTCCAAGCTTTTGCCTTAAAAAATGAAGGCAAGTAAGGCAGATTGTGCTCCTTTTAGCACATCTTCAGCCAACAAATACTTGTGATTATCTCTCTTATGCACTGGGGTGATGCATGCTATTCCTTTAAGGAATAGAAATGTTCCACTGCAAAAAAAATAAATAAATGAATAAAAAATAAAAATAAAAAATACAATATAAAGAAAATCCTTTACTAAATAAAATAGGCTTAATGAAGAGTCACATAGACAAAGTAAGCACCTGTGTCCTTAAGGATGTTCTGACAAAAGAACCTAAATCTGGCAGGAGTTTGGGTGGAAGTATCCTACTGTAAGTTAAATAAGAAAGGATGATAATGGTTAGTGAAAGGGAAGAGGAAATGGCAGATAGACATTCCACCAAATGAATAGGACAATCACAATGGTTAGATCAAATGAAAGCATAAGAAACGAGTCAAAGATGACTCCAAAGCTTGGAAAGTAGGAGACAAGAAAGGCTGATGTTGACAAGTGCAAGACAAGTCACAGGCCAGTTCACATATGTGTTCAATCATAGGCAGGCAATTTGTGATTCCAATGACATTCTAGTATCAGCTGTCCAGCAGACAATGCAAGAGACAGTATTGAAACCCAGGGGAGTACTGGGTACGTAATCAGCTCTGGGCAAGTCCTTTTGCAATCATTAGTGAAGCATATACAGTGTGACACCAAACAATTGCATATGTCTGTAACATGCATCACATGCTGACATGTTGTGTCAACACAGGGAAATAGATACTAAACATACAACATATTCTCAAAGCCAGGGAGGATAGAGAGATTTGGTAATCATTCTCAGAGCGGTGACAGTGATGCCCGGAAAGCAAATTAAATTTCTACACGAGATCATGTGTAGTAGAAAAGCCTCCAGATGTTAGATGGCAGGCTCCAGGGTCCCCTACATGTGGAGGCAGATGACCGTGAGAGGAGAAGCCAATGCCTGTGAACTTGCACTCCTGCTGCTTCAGACATAGGCAGGGCCAGTCTCAGCCACAACCACAAAGCAGAAGCTCTTAAACCCTTCCTCCTTTTCTGTTCCTGGCATTTAGTCCCCATATGGACACCATATCCTCTTTCACACCCTCATCACAGCCTTATTCAAAACAAGTGTCTCCGTTAGCCAATTGTAATTTAGAATTGAAATCACCATGCTATTATAGCCATAGTTGTGTACAGTGGGAAAAATTATATTATAAAACAAAACATGAATCAGACCATGTTAGCCCCTCACTGAAACTTTTCAGTGGCCTCTAAATTGCCCTCAGTGGAAAGCACACAAACTTTAGAATGATTTCAAGTCCCTGAGTGATCTCTCCATCAGATCTGCCACTCCAGCTTCAACACCCATCACAACTATCACACTATCAACTATCACAACATCAACACTATTCATGCTGGTCTGTTCCCAAACTGTTCAGATCTCTTTATGACCTACATTGACATTACATTGCCCACTGTAACTCTCAATGGACTAATTCCTAGTCATTTTCTTTCTTTCCTTCCCTTCCTTCCCTCTTTCCTTCTTTCCTTCCTCTCTCCCTCTCTCCCTCCCTCTTTCTTTCTTTTTATGTTTAAAAAAATTTTTTTGCAGTACTAGGGGGCTGAACCCAGGGCCTCATGCATATTTTGCAAGCAATCTACCATTGTGCTGCACCCTCAACTCCTTTTATTTATTTTTATCTTCATACAATGTCTCACTAAGTTGCACAGGCTGCCTCTGGCCTTGAACTTGTGATCCTCCTGTCTCTGCTTCCCAAGTTGCTGGGATTTCAGGCATGTGCCACCACAACCAGCCATAGTCATTTTTAGTTTAAGTGATATGTCTTTTAGGACACCTTTCTGACTTACTAACCAATACTCAGACCCCTTCGCATTCATTACCATAGCATAATTTTTAACTGCTAAAATAGAAATACGTTTGTGTTCAACTGACTCAGGTGTGTTCACTGCCATATCCAAAGCATCTAGAACAATGCCTAGCAGAACTCACGTGCTCAGCACATAGATTTTGAGTGAACAGATTTAAGGAAAATGTATTTTTCTAAGGGATTGATGATTACTATCTGAAACTGTAGCAGTAAGTATTGGGTTACCTCACCTATTATAGAACCAATCTGTAGGATCAGTCACTCCATGATTTCTAAAATTTTACTGAATTTTAGCATTGACAGGACAGCTTGTTAAAATAGAGATCATTGGGCGCCCCAGGAGTTTCCCTTAATCAGAGGCTGGGCCTATGAATTTATATTTTGAAAATGTTCCCTGGTGATACTGCTGCTTCTGATGCAGGGCCCATGCCTTGAGAACCACTGTTCTGTGGTATAAACACTCCCTGTGCCTTAGGCAGGAAGAAAAAGGGGGGAAAGGAAGCAAAAGGGTGAGTTTGGGAAGCTAAGTGCCAGGTATCCACAGTTTTGTGTCACATTCCCTTGCATGGTGACACAAGCATACCTAGGTTACTGTACCTTCCTCCACAGTGTCTTCCTAGGACAATGTGGGTTATGTCACTAAAGCCATGGGCTCATAAGAGTCCCATCTTTACCAGGAACCCAATTATTATGGCTTGGCTGGTGCTTCCATTTAAACCCACTTCCTCATCCCCATCACCCCTTTTTCTAAGAGTTGAGTCCACAAATTTCTGGAATTCTCCGTTTTTGATTTTTGTTCCTTCTACACTGGATGTGTCCAGTCTCCGAAAGGCCTGTCATTTCATTCTCCAGACACCATTTCTATTCTGTGCCTTCTTTCTTATTCCTACTGTTCCATTCTGGGCCTTCTCTTCCCTTTTTCTCTCTCACCACCTCCACACTCCTCTAACTGGTTAAAATTTACAAAAACCAATTCAAGTGAGCTTTAGCAAGAAGGGGATAAATAAATCACAGAAACAGTAAAGCCAGGTATACAGACGGCTTCAGGGAATCCAGAAGCTCCATCTCTCTGTGTGTATGTGTCTCTCTCTCTCTCTTTTATCATTTTCTCAAACTGTAGATATGTTTCCTCTCAACAGAAGAAGAAAGAAGGTAGTGTGGCCAGAAGTAGCTTCAGGCTTACATTTTATCAGCAGTGGTCTAATAGAAAAGAGAAATGTTGTCTCCAAGTACTTAAACATCAAATCACAAGGAAGGAATATAATTAGGCTGCCCTAGGTCATGCTCATCCTAGAGGCTCGAGAGTCAGTCACTCACCAGGAGGTTGGGGAATTATGCTTGGGCCAACTACTTGAGAAGAAAGGCTAGATTTAAAATGCAGCTGTCAGAAACCCCTCCAGAATCATATGAATTGGAGAAAAGACATTTAAACTACAAAAAGAGCGATATCAGTGCCAGAAGTGAAAAAGAATTATAAATAGGGAAGGAAAAGAAAACAGTTGTGCCCAACTACAGCCACCATTAAATGCAATCCTTCCTCCTCCTCTTTAGGTGATGAAATAATGATTCATCTCATTTTTATTCCCCTCTAGGAAGCTTTTCCAAGCAATTTCCAAGCAATGGGTATTTTCCCTTGGGATTTCTATAACACTTACAGTGAATATCACATATCTAGTGTTTAATTGCCTGGAGCTGTACCACTGTGGCATCTGATCCCATCATATCTCAGAAGCTAAGCAGGGTTAGACCTGATTTGTACTTGGATAGGAGACTGCCTAGAAATACCACTGCTGCAGGCTTGGAAGAAGGACCTGGCAACCCACTTCCCCCCAAAATAATCAGCCATTGAAACCCCTATGAATAGCAGAGAAGCATGACAACAGTGTTTCATCTGTTGTACATAGAATCACTATGAGTGCGACACCAACTTGATAGCACCTACCAACATCAACAGTATTCAATCATGCATTCACTCTCTTCTCTCTGTAATCATTGTTTGAATATAGGGGTCATGTCTTATACCTGTTTTGTGCCCTCTGAAATACTTGAAACAATTCCTACATTGCTCAAACAGAACTTTTGAAATGTTTTTCTTAATTGATGAGTGTTAAGAGAAGACACTTGTACCAACCATAGGGATGATAATGAGAATTGAGTGGTTCACTGTAAAACAAGTAAGGAATGCTGAATTCCATCAATGATTTCTTTAGAAGACAAAGAGCCCAAAGGTAAGTGGTAACTCCTTGTAATGTAGCTGTAACTCGAGTTGGATGATGAGTTTAAGGGTATACGGTTTAATATTATGCTGCATCTTTCATATATGTTATGCACATTCTTATTTTTAATAAGAAAGGTTTTCTAGGTGAAATTGGATAAGAAAATGGTATTTTAAAAGTCTGTATTTTGACTTGTTTTACTCTTGCAAGTTGTAATAACTTTAGCCTAGGTGTGGGAAAACGTAGAGGAAATTTTCCTAAACCTCAAATTCATAGCAAAAACTACTTGTCAAGAGCAGTAAAATCATACTTTTGACAAAGCACTAGCATTTACAAGATTGATCCAGATAACATTTAACCTGCGTTCCTTAGAGAATTGTGCTGAAAATGGATCTTCCTACTCCAATCACCAAATCTATATATTGATTTATTCATCTGTTCTTGTACTGAGCAACTATTGAGGATTTGTTTTGTGTCTAGGCAGTGTCCTAAAAGCTGGAAATGTAGTAGAAAAGTGAAAATGGTTCAGTTTTTTATTTACTTATATTCTAATCTATAGGACAAATAATGAAGCAGATGAGTGTTTAAAAAAAATCTGTGAACAAAATCAAAGGAACACACTGTGTCTAGTAGAGCCAAATAAATTTATAATTATTTTCCCCTGGGGAAGTAATAAATAGGGAAAAATCCAAAGGAGAAGTAGGAGTAAGTCATCAGAGAGAAGGAATAACCTGCTTCAATGAAAAGATATTGGCATGTGTGAATACCCAGAGATGAGGGAGATGCAGCATGACAGGACTTACACACAGCCTAGCAGACAATGGGAGGTGGGGAGCCAATCACAGAGTGCTTTATCCCCCTTAGGCAGGAGTTTGAACATTCTTCTAAAAACAAGAAGAAAGTTTCTGCAGGCTTCTAAGCAAAACAGTACACCTCAGTTTTGTGTTTGGGGTGGTTTCTCAGGCTGTTGTTGGAAAACAGATTGGTGGAGGCAAGTAAGAAGGCAAAGGAAACCCAATAGAAACCCATGGCTGTGTTTTAGGAAAGAGAAGACAGTGGCTATGAGAATAAAAGGAGGTAGATGGACCTATCAAACATTTTGAAAGTAAATCAAGGAAGACCTGATGATAAATTGTACATGTATCGACTCTCAAGTTTCTGATTTAGAAAACTGGGTAGATTATAGTACCATATATGATTGAGAGAAAATTACTGTTGAGAGGCAGATTTAAAAGGGAAAGAGATTTAAGTTTTGGACTTGATAATTTGAGGTACGAGGGGCTGGGATTTAGCTCAGTTGGTAGAGCGCTGCGCTGCAGTCTCTGAGGTCCCAAGTTCAATTCCCAGCATCACAAAAATGGGAGAAGGGCCTGGCAATCCACTCCCAAGGCAATCCCAAAAAACAGTCAGCCATTGAAAACCCTGTGAGGGTCTCTATGAGTTGGATACCAACTCAAGGGCACCTAACAACAACAACAACAATTTGAGGTGCAAGACAAATATCTAAAGAGATATCCAAGACATGGGTATATCTAAGAGTCTAGAATTCTGAAAGATTATCTTGACTTTAGAAGGAGATTGGGGAGTCTTGAGTATATATGTGGTGATTGTGGACTTCTCCCATGGAAAATATGTAAATTGAGAAGATGAGGACATGAAGAACCCTGTGGAACAGTAACAGTTAATGATCCATGGAGAGGAAAAAAGCAGAATGGCCAAAAGGACACGTGAAAACCTAGGAGCTTAATAAGGAGAGAGTTTAGTAAGTGGAGAGAGGTATGAACTTAGGTGTTTCTTTTTGGTTTAACTTTTAATTTACAGGATTCTTGAGCTCAGAATGAAAGAGAAGATGAAGATACATAAAATGAAAAGGGTTTGCTATTTATTAAGTTCCACAAAGAAGGGAAAAGATGTGAATTTCCATGACAAGGAATAAAGCTGTATCTTTCCTTGTAACTACAAGAGGAAATGATAGATGTGAATACACGTAGCTCTACAGATTTTAAACATTTCTTTTTGATGGTCTTGTCAGGTCATCTTTTCAAAGTAAGGAAATGGTTGCAGGGTCACACATCCAATGAAAGTTTAATTTTGGATATAAAATAAAGAATTTTTCTCCGGGACATAAGTGATACTATAAAAGTATCCGTTGTTTCTCTGTGCTTCAAATGTAACTGGGAATCGAGTATATTTTTGCTAAGTCTGGTGATGGTAAATGTAGGGAGACAGACAAGCATTGTTTATAATTCTAAGTGTGGAGACCACAGATGGCAGGAAATATCATTTTCCTCTGCAGTACATTGTTCAGATGGAGATACAGTCAAGGAAGGCAGCAGAACAAGAGCCTGAGGAAGTGCATCATGACACAACCACATTTCCCATTACCACAGGTTGATGCATGCATGCTCAGATAAACTTGAAGTTTAAAGGCTAAGGCAAATATGCAGTATAAATGAGATTCTTAAAGTAAAATAACATATTAGTTAGTAGTGTTTTGCTCAGTATTTATTAGAGATAAAAATTCCACTTCTCTTTACTTTAAACTTTCAGGCCTCTCTCAGTCATTGGGAAGACTCATTCATAGATTTACCCATTATTTTGACCACCTCCCTGTCTCCTCACCAAAGAGCTTGTAACATTAACATGTTAACATCTGTCACTTCCTTGTATATATTTTTCCTGGGAAGCCTTTTTTTCTTTCTGAATCTAATTGTGGAAAGGTTTTCTTGGTTTTTTGTTTTTGTGTTTTGTTTTTTGTCTCAGGCTGACTCTTTATATTTGCTACCTGTTGGTCCTGGATTTGTATTCACCCAGTAATAGGTTTTTTCAACTTTTGTTACTTATTCTGTTCTTTGTTTCTTTTACTTGCTCTGGACAAAACTGAGGGTGACATTTTATTGATAAAGGTCATTCTGTGGGTAAAAGGTAAGGTGTTCAGTCATCGATATTCAGATGAGATAGGTTACTCTAAGTGACCTAATAGGAACCAGTCATTTCTATGTGGCAGTAGACACTTTAGGCTCACAAGTCTATGCTCTTCCTTATTCTTTTGCTTTTGTTTTGCTGAGTTTCATTGGAATTAGTAGGACCCTTTGTCCCATTCATTTTAATAATAGCCGAGTTGGTAGGAAATACAAGTGTGAACATTGCTGGCAACCTGCCAGAGGTGAGGTACATGGGAGATTGCGCACCACAGAGTAAGACGGTCTCTCATTTTCAACTCTTTCTTTCTCTCTACCTGACATTAAACTTGGAAAAGGTACAATGGCCCTCTCTTCACTTACGTGATCATAAAATGAGAAAAATGAGGTGCATATTGCAGAAGAATGCACTCCTAGTAGGATACAATGTTTTAGAACTAATTTACTCCTGGAAATGAATTATTTTATTCATTACGGTTCAGAAAAAAGTCAGATGCACACTATGCTTTTTATCTGACACAGTAAAGTTTTTTTTCCAACAGAGAAAAGCATTTATAACACTGCATTTTAACATTATAAATGTTTACTATTATTTCACACAGTATATCAGCATTTATCTTAGTAATTTTTATTTTGAATGAACAAAAGCAATGCAGTTACACGCACAGGACTTATGGGGAAATAACTGCAAATGGTTGTAGAAATGGCGTATATTTTGTTTCTATGTTTTAAAGACGAGCCTTGTTCTTAGCAGGGCTTTTTGTTGTTGTTATTGTTTTGGTTTGGTTTGGTTTAGTTTTGGCTTTGTTCTAATTGTTCTCAATTTGAGAGAGAGAATCTTTCCAGGAATGAATATCAGTGTCATCCATGACACTGACTACCTTGACTGGTAAATTTTACATGACCAAAACCAAGTGTATTGATTAATTACTTTCTAATTTGGCTTAAGCAGGTCTCCAATTATTTAGGTTTTGCTTTTGGAAAGGAGGAAAGGGAGAACATTAGCATTTCCTTGCTTACAAGATCATATTGAAGAAAACTTAAATGTCAGGAATTTTCCAATCCCAGAAATATTCAGGCAAAAGTAGAAGTGGGAGCCTGGAGCAGTGGCACAGCCTGTAATCCCAGTAACTCAGGGGGCAGAGGCAGGAGGATGGCAAGTTTGAGGCCAGAGGTAGCCTGTGTAACTTAGCTACCTTAGCTACCTTAGTCACCTCAGCAACCCTGTCTGAAGATAAAAAAATAAAAGAGGGACGGCAGGTGAAGCTCAGTGGGAAAGCACTTGCAAATTCTGAATTCATCTCCCCGTATGACAAAAAGTAGAAGTAAGATGATGCTTTAGACATGTAAGCCAGTATTTACATATTATAAGACTTTATTCTGGGCAACATTTATTTTTTTCCTTGGCAATTTCTAAGTTTGTTAAATACCCAGTCATACCAAAGTGCAAAATACTTGATAAGAGAAAAATTAATTAGTGTTTATCTACTTCTTAATTTAAGAACAGTATGTATTCAAGGGGCTGGGATTTAGCTCAGTTGGTAGAGCGCTGCGCTGCAGTCTCTGAGGTCCCAAATTCAATTCCCAGCACCGCAAAAATGGGAGCAGGACCTGGCAATCCACTCCCAAGGCAATCCCGAAATAGTCAGCCATTGAAAACCCTATAAGGGTCGCTATGAGTCAGATACCGACTCGATGGCACCTAACAACAACAACAACATGTATTCAAGAGTGCAGTTATTTTGAGCTATATGCTTCTTCTAGTGAATTTATATCTCTTTGGCAGTATAAAATGTCCCCCTCTCTCTCAAAAAAAAAAAAAAATACTACCTTCTCTCTTCTCTCACTCACACAAATTTGTTTTTAAAACTATTGCAAGAATTCTATTTAGATCTTTTATATATTTATGCAAACAGAAAATAAATAATGAATACTGTGAATAGAAACTGATGAATATTGGGTCAGTTCTTGTCGCTATCAAATCATGATTTATATCTGCAGATTTATTTATAGCTTCAGCCTTTCCTTTACTTCTAATGACCATATTTAGGTTCTTATCTTCCTTATAACCAATGCAGAGTAGTTACACATTCATTTCAAATCTGCAATCATCCTCAGAAATAGGTAAATTTAAATACTAGCACCTAATTTAGCTCAGAAATGAAAATGTCTCTGCAGCAGTGTCAGCAAGTTGTCTTTTGTTCCCTTCACTCTGACAGTCTTAAACACAGCAGAGTGGTCCCCTTCCCACCCCTGTCAGGTGCAAGAAGGACTCTTAAGGGTCTATTAGTTCTTCATTCACCTTCAGGGATGCAAAGAACTGGAGATGCCAAAATGTAAAAGTTCTTGTGTTTAGAGATAGATTTTACTTAAGATGTTCTATCAAGAACGTACTTTTTCTCAGAGGTGGATTTTTTTTTTTCCCCTGGGACAGGGAATGAAATCCAGGGTGCTGTGCATGCTAAGCATATGCTCTCCTATGGAGCTAGAGCCCCACCCTTTGGAGATGGATTTTACATGAGGCAGTGTACTGAGAACTTTCTTTTCTCCCTCAAGCTTGCCCAACAAGTGATGAACAAAGCCTCCTCTCTATGTTCTACCTAATTTTCACCATCTTGTCCTTAATTGCCGCTTCTGAATGTCACCTTAGTAAAATTTGCTGTCTTTATTTTGGAAACTCTTTGATCTAAATCATGTCAACAACTCTTTGAGAGTGTAACCAAATTAAAACGTTTGCCTCACTCCAAGATGGTAACAATGGAGAAGACAAAAGAGGGATAGAGAAAGAATTTTTTAAAAAAAACACACAATGAAATGTGAACCTTATGCACCATCAAAATGTCCCATCAAAGGACCTCAAATATCCCTTGCATCTTGCCTCTAGTTAGCATTGCAAAGCCTCACAATCTACCAGGTGGAGCTAGGAAAAGGCCCTAAGATATCATTTTAGCCAGGGTTATCAGTTTGAGCTGCATGTTCACCTAGGAAGTTTAAAGAAAAATGTTTTTTTCAAAGTTCTTCTTGAAGTGAGATCTTAACGTGTGCATTTTTAAGAACAACTTATATGAAGTTCATGAACAGCCAGGCCTGAGACCATGGATTTTTAACCCAACCTCAGGTGAACAAATTGATTCCGAGAAGACATAAGTACATAGGTAGGTAGGCAGATGGATGATTGATAGAGAGAGAGAGAGAAAGAGAGAGAGAGAGAGAGAGATGGATTGCAAAGTTAAGAAAAAAGTTAGGCAGGAGGTCCACTCAGCAGCCCTTGTATTAATCTGGACAGACTGGAATGGAGCTTGATGGTGAGCAACTGGTGCATATTATTTGCTCTCTGACCCTGAAGCTATCTAAAATTGAGGACTGTGTCAAAGTGGACAGCTTATTGGTGGGAATAAAAAATACATTTATTTTTAACAGCTTTCATCTTAGCCTAAACAAATTTTTCATCAAGTTGATATAGATAATTGCAATTCACCTTTAAACTATGAGATAAAGAAAAAGCCTTAAACTGAAGGCTAGTCACTGCACCTGTAGCATCAAAAGCACCTGGGAATCTGTTAAACATGCAAATTACTGGGCCTCAACCCAGACTATTGAATCAGAAGCTCTGGGAACTGGGTCCAGCCGTCTAGGTCTTAACTTGTCCTCTGGATGACTCTGAGGTGTGTTGAAGTTTGAGAATCACTGGAGTACAGTGCAGATAAGAAACCAGGCAGTTCTAATAGTGTTTTCAGGAGATGATAACTATAGGATGCTTTAGAGTGTAAGAAAAAGGAGATTAACATGAGCCTGTGCATGAGGAGCAGCAAACCATGCAGCAAAATAAAGCAGCTGACATATGTTTGCATTTGCTGGATTTCTACTTCTTTTTAAAAATTATTTGCCATAATATATGTATGTATGTATATATGTATGTATGTATGCATACACACATCAGAAGGATAAAATAAGAAATTGAGAAAGTCAGGGCACCTTACAATAAGGGCATAAAATACCAAGTTCACAAATATGTGTGTGTGTGTGTATGTATGTGTATGTATGTATATATATGTGTATATATACATGTACATATATATATATAGTTGTTGTTGTTAGGTGTCGTCGAGTTGGTATCCGACTCATAGCGACCCTCATAGGGTTTTCAATGGCTGACTGTTTCGGGATTGCCTTGGGAGTGGATTGCCAGGTCCTTCTCCCATTTTTTTGCAGTGCGGTGCAGGGAATTGAACTCGGGACCTCAGAGACTGCAGCACAGTGCTCTACCAACTGAGCTAAATCCCAGTCACATATATATATATATATATATATATATATATATATATATATATATATTTCACAATATATAGTTCACTATATATATAGTCCACTATATATAGTTCACAAATACACACACACACACACACACACACACACACACACACACACCTGGTAGATTTTGAAATATATATATTTTTTTTTCATGATATATAGTTCACTATATATATAGTCCACAATATATATAGTTCACAAATATATGTGTATACACACACACACGCACACACATATCTTGCAAGTTTAATTTTCATAAGCACAGTGGCCGAAGCAAAGAAATAGAAGGCACAAAAAAGCAAGCTAAGCATTCAGAAGAAACACAGCTTTTCCTAGTAACAAAGACTAAGCAAAATTTATTTCATGGAAACTTTAAGTACATTTCAAATAATGAATGGTAGCCTTGGCTAGCTACCTATAATAAACATGTGCTAAGGCAGTCTACATAGTGCTGGGGCTTAGTTCAGTTGGTAGAGTGCTGCTCTGGACTCTCCAAGGACCTGGGTTCAATCCCCAGCACCACAAAAATGGGAGGAGCACATGGCAATCCACTCCCAAAGCAATCCAGAAGCAATCAGCCATTGGAAACCCTATGAGGGTTGCTATGAGTCGGACCCCACTCAACACCACCTAACAGAAACAACAAGGCAGTCTACTGGCTTTGACAATCAAGACCTGGTAGAGGACAGGCAGGATTAAGGTGCTACCATGAAACTGTAGAATTACATCAATATAAATTTGCATTTCCCTGATTAGAGATGTTGAGCACCTTCTCATACACCATTTGTATGGTATGTTTACCATTTGTATGTCTTCGAAGAAATGTTTACTCCAGCACAATTTAAATGTAATCTTAATTACTTATTCAAATTATTTAGTGAAATTCTTCGGTAACCCAGCTGTCTATAATTAAAGCTCATTATGTGTGTCTGCTTGTGTATTCATAAGTGTTGGCACTAGGTGAAGGAAATATAAGGATCTCTATGTTGTTGTTAGGTGCTGTCAAGTCGGTATCCAACTCATAGTGACCCTGTGTACAAAAGGTGAAACACTGTAATCAGTGCTTCTCTGCTGTTCATAGGGTTTTCAGTGGCTGATTGATTTTTGGGAGTGGGTTGCCGGGTCCATCTCCCAAGCCTACAGCACCTGGTATTCCCAGGTTGTCTCCCATCCAAGTACTAAGCAGGCCCGACCCTGCTTAGCTTCCGAGATCTGACGGGATCAGATGCCACAGGGCTGTGGCTGTAGGCAGGATCTCTATAGTCTTGCCTTATCTTTTAGCATGACAACCCACCACAATTCTACCCACACTTTCATGTTGCCTTTGAAACTGGCCACATACTGTCACCCAATTAGCTGATCAATTCTACTTCTAAGCAATCCCTGACAATACCTTTTATGTCTAAAGTAGCCCAACAAAATCCATGTCCATCTGCCAAAACTCTACCCAGCCTTCAATTCCAGTTCATATGCCACATCTTCCGTGGGGCCTCAACTACCTTCTGCCTCCAGCAAATTTATATGATCTTCCTCTCACATGCATACAACACCACTTGACATAGAACACACCCCAGTTTAACTTGTATTCTGGCTAGTTGTGCTACTGTTCAGTATACAAACTGTCATAGTATATGTTCTCTAAAGGTCAGTGACTGGAACTTAGCATCTTCATGTTTATCACAGCACCTTATAAAACGTTGCATAAAGTACTTATGTAAGAAATTATTTGTTGAGAGAATGACTACATGAATGAATAAGGGGATGCATGAATGAATGAAGGCTGAGCATTCTTCATCAAAGTGGATGGAACTGCTTTTAAAACATCAATATTTTGCCAAGACACATACTTGCCTGTGTGAAAGAATTCAAATGTAGGGGAGTATTTCTAAGGCAAAATATTCCTGGTTTTCTATAAATTAGAGTGTTTGCTCTAGTCAGTTATCCAAGGCAGTGTGAGACTTCCTTTGATGTAATGCTAAGTCAGGTAAGATTAATGAATGGACAAAATTAGAAGGAATTCTCAGCTGAGGATGAGCTTATACAAATTTTAATGCCTAGCAATAGGAAAGAAACATCACAAAATCGGTTTGAATTAAGAATTTCTGTCACATGCAGAAAAGACTGAAAAATTATAACTTGTTAATTTTTCTGTTAGCTCTGTTATGTATGTACAAAAGCCCTATTCAGTATTTGATCACATGTTTCTTTTTTATATTTTATTTTTAATGTGCAACTTATTGGGTCTCATTATGACATTTGCACGAATGCATTTTATTGTCCCTTGGTCACGTTAACTTCCCCTTACCCTCTCATGACCCTCTTCCCCCATCTCTTCCCTCCTTGCCTATATGTATATCATGAACATTACCCTTGTAGCAAAACCAGGATGTACATATATAGATAGATATACTCACAAAAAAGACATGCAAGTAGAAAGGAGACATATATTTCTTTGGTTATATTTACACAGAACAGCCAAGTTAGTTTGCCTTATGTGTCCTTTTCTTTTCCCTTTTTATCTTAATGCATGCAGGGAATAAAAATTTAGCCTAATAACATTGAAAATACCTGCTTAGAACTATCTCTAGTTTAATTTTTGTCATCTTACAAACAAACCTGAAAAGATTGCAAAATGAATGTTTTTGACTTGTGTGAAAATGTAGAGAAAATCATGACATTGGGATGTTCATTCAATATGAATTATCAATTTACTCATTTATGTGTCACCAAAAGTATAAGGTAGGATCTGGAGACATAAAGGCAATTGGGACAAAACAATTTCCTTCACCTAAAAGTAGACCATACTCTGAGCAAACCAGCAGAGAATGGATAAGGCTGAGAAGGTCTGCTTAGCATGGAAAGGTTATCCTAAAAGGCACAACACTTTTCCTTAATTTGGAAATTTGGACAGTTGTAACTGATCCTAAAACTAACAAAAGTCTATTCTCTTGCTAGCTATACATAGGAGTGAGACTCCTGAGGTCACATATGCTGAGACAGGAGGTCAGGGAGAATCTAATGTGCTCCACAAGCCCAGCAAAACTTTTAAGAACGTCCTCAAAGAGGGCACACACTCCTCTGAGAATGAACCACTAGGCTAATGATCCCAGTGAGACTCCTCCAGCCCAGTCAGGACTTCAACTCTTAGTATCCATGGCATCAAATCATTCAGAGGTGATGACAGACCCAAGAGGAGCTGTACCAGTGGAATCTTCCCGCTCCATTGCGGAACTCAACGCCTGTGAACTCAACTGAGACTTGACATCTTCTGCTTCCATTATTGTCACAGCACGGTGATCATTATCTTCTCCACTGCTTTCCCCTTGGTGTGATATCTGGTGGGAAGAAAATGTGGCTGATTAGTTGAGACTTTGGATTGGCTCCAGGAATAGAGTTAGGAGCCAAGAACATTACTATGCCATCGTCTTTGTTGTTGATCATTCCCTACAGCTCTGTGCAGATGGTCTGAGGTTTTTACCAAGTCCGTGGTGACAAATTAGGGCACAGAATTACACTCAGAAAGTCATGCCATGTAGCAGCTTTTTTGAGTTGAAAATATTCCTTTGAGATAACAAAGCACTCTTTTAAAAATCACTTAGGAATGAAGAACTGTCAGTTATCTGTAAAAGTTTAAAAAAATTGTTAATTCAGAGCGACCAAATTTTGTGATTATAAAAATTGTATTGTTTATAAAATATTTTTATTCCTATGTCATAATTGTATTTTTAATCAGAATTTTCAAGGTGTTTTAAATTTCAGGCTTAGTGGAGTCTTAGAATACTTATCTTCATCTCTGATAAGGAAATTTTAGAAATATGGCTTCTAAGGATTTTCTGTTTTTATTCCAGAAATGTACACTGACTCCATGTCAGTAAGAGGAGCTGGAAACAGTGGTTAGTAAGAGTGATACTAAATACTGTCCATCTCCTTCTCTGTCTATTAAGAGTTACTTCTCCTTTCTACTGCAAATCTCTTTGCTTGACTTCCTCTGCTGCTCACATAGGATATAAAACTGGCACACCTCAGTTTAGTTCCTCAAATGCAAATTAGAGTGCATAGCATATAAAACAATTACCCATTTCTCATTTTCACTATAAGCGATTTTTCCCAAAATATAACCAAAGCACTGGTAATTGATAACCACTTCTGAGAACTGCTACCTTACTAAGCCAGCACTGACAGTCTATGCTCGGTACATGTTTAAGTAAAATCTTAACGTATAGCACTCCCAGTCTGTTTACATTCTAATGATTAACCTTTACCCTGAGTTTTTGACACTCTCAAAACCTGAGTTAATCTTAATTTCAGTACAAATACATAGAATATTCCTGCTCTCTATAATTAATAAACATGAATTTATTTAGCCCATAACATTGGAGCCTGCCCTGATGAGACAATGCACAATTAGCAAAGACCAGCTCTGGGTGGTATATGCTTTAAGAGCAATGGCAGCTCAAGAAATGGAGCGAGCACTGCAGGTTACGAAAAAGTAGAGGCTGTTTCTTTAAGGCTGTGAGTCTTAAAGTTAAGTGAATCTTAAATTTAGATAAGTCTTAAATTTAGATCAGGTGTCATCAAGAGAGGGAGGATCACAGGTGTGAGATCATATTTGAGGAAATTCCCAAGGCAGATAATATAGTAAATGCAATAGACTGAGAAAATAACCATCTAACTATTAACTGAAAAAATAACCTTTATTGATCAGTTACTTAATTTAATCCTTATTAACAGTCTATAAAATAGGCAATGCCATTTTCCTTTTTTTGTGTGTGGAGGAACTTGAAACACATGGATTAAGTAATTCAACACACAGAAGTAGGCATATCTATAAATCTAATGTTGATAGTACTTTACCAATGACACCAGTGTTTCTCAATAATTTTCACGTCGGAGCACGTGCAGACCATAATAACATTTGTGAGGCAACTGGGGTGAGTGGACAACATACCTACAATCTCTACACTGCCATATAGGCTGAGAGGAATTGAGATCTTGGCATAGCAATAATTTACTTGTAGAAAAATCCAGTTTACCATTTGATAACTGTGTACCATGTGGCTGTGTGGATGTCAGAGATTGGTCAGAAATATGGCAGACAATATCAAGTAGATCTAAATTTTGGAAGGTCATATGAAAACTATGTAAGGCATTTTGGATTTTATTTGATTGGTGATGTTGTTGTTATTTTTAGGTGCCTTTGAGTTGAGTCTGACTCATAGAGACCCTATGTACAACAGAACAAAACACTCTCCAATTCTGTGCCAGGCACAGGATCTTATTTATGTTTAAGCCCATTGCTGCAGACACTGTGTCAGTCCATCTGGTGGAGGCTTTTCCTGTTTTCATTAACCTGCCACTCTCCCAAACATAATGTTTTTCTCCAGAGATTAGTCCCTCCTGACTACATATCCAAAACACATAAGACACAGTCTATCCATCCTTGCTTCCAAGGAGCACTCTGGTTGCACTTCTTCTAGGACAGATCTGTTGGTACATTCAATAGTCATCTCCAACACCATAATTCAAAAGCATCAGTTCTTCTCCTGTCTCCCTTGTTCATTGTCCAGCTTTCACAACCACATGATGCAACTGATTGTCACTGATTGGTGATAGAGTTCTTAAAGTGCATCAGTATGGTTTTTTTTCTTTTCTCCCTCTCTCTCTCTCTCTCTCTCTCTCTCTCTCTCTCTCTCTCTCTCTCTCTGCCCCACCTTTTTGCAGTACTGGGGATTGAATCCAAGGTCTCATGCATGTGAAGCACGTGCTCTATCGCTTAGCTGCACCCTCAACCTTTTTTTGATTTTGAGAGAGGATCACATAAATTGCACAGGCTGCCTCTGGCCCAGAACCTGCAAGGCTTCTGCTTCAGCCTCCCAAGTTGCTGGGATTATAGGCATGAGCCATGGCGCCTGGCAAAGAGTGGCAATATTTTAAGAGGTTCTAAGTAACTGTGTGTTTTAAGAATGACTTCATAAAGGAGGGAGAAAAGTCTTAAAGACAATTTGTATATATGTTAGCAATTCAAAACTATTAGAGAAAGACTGTGGAGCTTGGTGGTGGAATGCTTGCTTAGTATGTATGAGGCCCTGGGTTGATCCCCAGCACTGAAAACAAAACAAGATGAACCAACCAACAAGCAACAACAACAATAAAATACCACAGAGATGAGAGTGGGGATAGAAAGAAAGAGGATATTAAAAACACTGAGGCAGAAAAATATTGGTATATGATGGCAGTTGGAATACAGAGTCTGAAATACATGGAAAGTTCAAAGATAAAAACAAGCTATTTACCCTGAGACAGTGGTGTACTTATGGAATGGGATCTTTAAAAAGAAAAGCTATCTTGGAGATGGTGAGACACAGGAAATAGCAAGTGTCCCACGGGCAATATGCCATTATTGGCGTTAGAGAGTTAGTGGAAGTTCCTTGCTAATGAAGAGGCAGAGGTTTTGAAGATGAATATTTTAAAGTCATTGGTCTAGGACCAACACTTGAAGTTACAGGTCTAGATTTCCTCACTGAGGTAGTTAGTGTAAAGGAAAAATCAAAACTCTCAGGATAAGTAGAGGAGAAACGCTGACAAAGAATTGAACAGGGATTGAGGGAGAATCAGTCCATAGGTAAGACAACATAATGGAATGACAGCATTGGAAAAGAAATTTGAGGTCATGACTTTACCTTTGCTCGGGTTCATTTTACCCAATTTCTGCCAAACAGCCAGCCTATTGATACTGGAATACATTCGATGGTGGGAAATCTACACTTTCCTATGGCATATCATTCCATCTCTGTAAAGCTCTATTTATTTTCATTTCTTTATACTTTGTGAAAATTTATCTCCTTTCACTTCTACTCATTGGGTCTAGTTGTGACTCAGACAAGACAGTTACTCTTTCATACAGTAGACTTGGGTAGTTGAAGACAGCTGCTGTGCAGTTTTCCCTTTCCTGCCTTTTTCTTTTCTGTGATATAAGCATGGGAATTATAACTTATTTTTGTCTTTCCCTTAATTACGATGCTCACACTTTGAAAGGTAGTCCAGTAGGCCCATAAGTTTGAAATATGATAAAGTGTTAGCCATGACTTTAGACATATTGAGTTCTACATTATTTCTCTATCACCTCTGACTCTCCTAGGCTCCAGAATCCTAATATTTTTGCTCTGTCCTCTATGAGCAGCCTCTACTCCAATTACTACAAATATTTTTATGACCTGTGATTCTAGATTTCCAAACTTTAAAGGTTAACATAATAGCAGTGTCACATAAGCCAAAAAGGGCAAAGTTTCCAAAAGGTGGGCTAGTCAACAATGTGAAGATATTAGCAAAAAAGAAGAACAAGAAAAGGTCCTTAAGTTTGACAATAAGTAAATGACAGATATCTTAGTAGAAAAGTAATCCCAATCATAAGGTAGATATAGGAAATATCTCTGTTTCTTACATCACAATCCTTTGAGGTAAAACATGGCCAAGTCCTATGAACTGAAGTGCAGACATGGAAAATTAAGTTGTTTATCAAAGCAACCCACAATGCTTTGCATTTATAGTAACTAATATTTTCTATTGATTTTATTTACTATTTATATGTCAGTAAGGATACCTCACTTTCAAATAGTGTTTATACTTCACAATATTTTCTCAAGAATCTTCTTTGAGCCTCCTAATAAACACATAAGATTTTACACATGGGAGAAACAACTCTAAAAACTTTTTGGAGGCCGCCCATCATAGTGAAAAGTGAAACTGAATTATATCTCAGTTACCCTACACAGACCTGAACATGCTCTTTCTCTAGCTTTCTTTCAGGCATTTCCATAACAGGACTGACCTGGAGATTCAAGTGTGTTGTTAGCTAATCCAGCTGTGTGGAGTCAGAGTTTGTAACCTTGAGCTTAGGAGCATGGGCTGTAAGCCAACTAATTAGCTAAAACTCTTCAGTCCTCATACGTTGAAAGCAGTGCCACAGAGAAGCCAAATTAGTAGTTGCTGTTGTTATTGTTAGGTGCTGTTGAGTCGTTATCTGACTCATAGCGACCCTCATAGGGTTTTCAATGGCTGACTGTTTCGGGATTGCCTTGGGAGTGGGTTGCCAGGCCCTTCTGCCATTTTGCAGTGCTGGGAATCGAACTTGGGACCTCAGAGACTGGAGAGCAGTGCTCTACCAATTGAGCTAAATCCCAGCCCAAATCAGTAGTAGTGAGTAGTAATCCCATGATCCCATAACTGGATGTAATAAAATTAACAGTTCAAAGTCAGTTAAAAGTGTATATGCTTCAAACAAATAAGTAAAATAAGCAAGTATTCCATTGCCTACCATGGGCCTGATGCTGCACCATTTTATCTCATTTAATCTTCCTTATGCCCTAAGAGATCTTTTTAACCTTATTTTACTATTGAGTAAAGTGAGAATTTTTCCGGTTTATTGGTGCCAAGTGCAAGGATGTGAGTTACTATTTGAAATACTTCTGAATCTCACTTACCAAATAGCTCTGTATAATAATTTTTCCTATGACAATGGGAAAAAGCATAACAAAAAGGATATGACCTCATCCATGAAGGATATGAATATCCTACATCTACACCGTTGTCAGCCCACTTCCTCTCGCTTTCAACATCAGTTCTTCAGAGCCTTGTGATTTGCAGTCTCTCCAACCCACCCTTTGCTCATACACAGTAACCACGAGGCGGTTACCCCAGCCTTTCCTGCTCAGAGTCTAGACCTATGACCAGAGTCTGCATGCTGCATTCTCTGATTTATCTTCTTTGTCCTTTTTTTTTCTGCCCTAATGATCTCAGGATGGTTAGCATGTGCTACTAGCCACAGTTGTTGTTTAGGTGCCTTTGAGTTGGGTTTGACTCATAGTGACCCTCATAGGGTTTTCAGTGGCTGATTTGGGATTATTTTGGGAGTTCATTGCCACATCCTTCTCCCATTTTTGCTGTGCTGGGGATAGAACCCAGAGCCATAGCATTGTACCACTTGGGTTTAGCTCAGTTGGTAGCATGCTGCTCTGCACTCTCTGAGGCCTTGGGTTTGATCCCCAGCACCGCATAAATGGGAGAAGGACCTGGCAGCCCACTCCCAAAGCAATCAGCCATTGAAAACCATATGAATAGCAGTGAAGCACTGACATGGTGATGGACATGGTACAGTGTCGGAGAGTGTTTCATTGTGTTGTACATAGGGTTGCTAGGAGTCAGACTCGACTCCACAGCACCTAACAACACCAACACCACCACCAGCTGCAGGACTGCTCTCTGACAGCTGAATACTGCCAACTCACCATGCAATATTAGTAGCGTTTCCTATAAATCCATGCTGTCTAATCTCACCAGGGACCTCAAGGCTGCTCCACAATTCTTATGTTCACACTTGGCTAATTTTTCATCACATTTCCAAGTGGCTTTTTCTAATTATTTACAGCCTACATAAAACCTTAACCCTAGGCTTTCCTTCTGGTTTAGCATACACATTGTCTCCTATGTCACAGAGACAATTAGGCCACCCACACTGCAGTTCCCTTGCCTCTACCACCTCCTCTTCTCTGCCTATCATTTTCCCTCTACCTCTTGCTCTCCAGAAAAGGTAGCTGTGTGCCTCCAATGTATTCTTCCACTTGTCCCAAGACATTCTGTACCGTACCTTCTTTTTCTATACTTCCTTGATTTCTCAACGTCCTTCATTTAACAACTGGTCATTATCTTGCCTATGTTTGTTAAATGTCTAATTTTCTATGGCACCTTCACTTCTGCTTATGAACAAGTTCGTGTTTCCCCTGCTAAAAATAGAATGAAATAAAAATTAAATGTAAAACTTTCCTTAGCCTGCTATCCTTTCACTGTTATGCTACATTGAGAGTGAGAGACAGACACAGGGACAGAGAGACAAAGTAACAGAGACAGAGAAAGACAGAGACAGATCATATCTCTTTTTTCATTTACTTAAGCATTAATTTCTCAAGTCTGCTTAGTCCCTTCAATATGGCTTCTGCCCAAAATATTTCCAGTAATTTTTTGTCTTAGTAAAGTGGGTTCTAAGAATGAGTGCTAAACTGTGAAGCAAGACGACTAGTTTTGAATGATTACCATCCATACTAAACCAATAGAAACATAGCAGTATCCATAATTACTGTGCTTGGTGATTATTTAGTTGGAGAAGGTAGATAGGGAAGTAAGGGGATAGCCTTAGGAAGATATGCCAAAAGAGAAGGGGCAAAACTGGCCTGGAATATGCAAACGGAGATCTGAGAAAACATGTGCTTCAGATGCTATCTAAAGATTATAAGGATGAATAAAACTCCAGTGTGTGTGTGTGTGTGTGTGTGTGTGTGTGTGTGTGTGTGTGTGTATCATTTTCTTTATCCATTCATTTATTCACAAGGCCTAGGCTGATTCTGTAAGTTGGGTATTGTGAATAGTGCCACAATAAACATAGATGTGTAGATATCTCTATTGTATGCTGACTTAGATTCCTCTGGGTATATACCAAAGAGTGATATAGCTATATCATATGGTAGTTCTACTTTTAGTCTTTTGAGGAATCTCCCAGACTGATTCCTATAATGACATAACTAATGCATGTTCCCCTCAACATTGCATAAGGATTCCTTTCCCCCACCCCTGCATTAGTATCTGGATTTGTTGTTTGCTTTCTTGATGGTAGCCACTCTAACTGAGGTGAGATGGAATCTCAGTGTAGTTTTGATTTGCATCCATCACAAAGAAGAGCAAAATTATGTCATTTGTGAGAAAATGGATTTCACTAGTGATCATTACATTAAGCAAAATAACCCAGACTCAGAAGACAAATATTACATGTTTTCTTTAATATATGGAATCTAAGTTAAAAAAAAACAATAGTAAGAAGCAAAAGTAGAAGAGGTACTATTGGGGAGCCAAAAGGATTGTCAGAGAGGAAAAGGGGGACAAGAGAGAAGAATAGGGATGAATATGACCAAAATACATCATATAAATGTGTGAAAATGTCAAAATGAAACCCATTATTTTGTGCAATGAATATACACTAATTTTAAAAAGATTGCAAGGGTGACAGCTTTTAGGTTTCAAACACCAAAGAATAAGTGCTCTGCCACTTGAGCTAGTTGTGGAAACCAAGCAAGTCCTTAGCTGTCTCTGCAGACTCTTCAGGCTGAAGGTCACTTGATCCCTCACTGATACCATGATGGTCCAGATTCTTACTACCCAAATTATTGCAATAGTTGTCCAAACAAGGTCCTTACCTCTGTGTTCTTCTCTCACTCTTCTTGCTCTACCTATTGTTGTCTAATTTTCTTTGCATCTAGCAAGAACTAAGAAAAGGAGATGAGTAAAATGAATGAATGAATGAATGAATGAATGAAAAAATTCCAAATTTATATGGCCACTGTGGCCCTCACAAAGATGATTTATAAATACTGAATTATTTTTTAAAATCTGTGCAGAAAAAAATATTCTACCAGAGCCAAGAAACCTTGTCAAGAGAAGAAATGTGTAGTGAAAGTCATTTTAAAATACCTTGTGGCATCGGATCCTGTCACATCTTGGAAGCTAAGCAGGGTCAGGCCTGGTTAGTACTTGAATGGACGACCGCCTAGTAACACCAGGTGTTGTAGGCTTGGGAGAAGGAACTGGCAACCCACTCCCCCCACAAAAAAAAACAGCCATTGAAAACCCTATGAATAGCAGAGAAGCACTAACAATACTATTTTGCCTGTTGTACATAGGGTCGCTATGAATCAGACACCAACTCGACAGCACTCAACAACAACAACAACAAGACCCCCCACAAAAGTCTTCTTTTTAAAAACTCAAACATTAAGGCAATGGACTTTAACCATACACATTGAGCACAAAACAAATCTCAAATTTATTTTGCTACATAGCATTTTGTTGTCTTTTGTTCACAAAACACTAGAAATTATGTGAACAGTGCATAGTCATTCCAGGTATAAATGTGAAAATCTCAACATATTCTGATTAGACTGTAAGCAGACTGTTACGATACTAAAATGCCAATAAAATTTATGAATCCAGCTTGTTTTTGTCACCTTGTATCAGGCACTAAGGTGATTCACCAATGATTTTATAGAATCACTGAATTCCCAACCCTCAATTTCCCATCAGGTAAAAATGTATCAAAATTATGAATATTTTACAATGTAATGTTATTATAACATTAACATCATTTTTCTTTACACAATAATTCTGTTGGGAAAAGTATGTTTATGTTTTCATTACTGTGTTTTCATTTATAATTCAGCAATTGTGATTTGTGTGAAGTATTATCAATCTAAGAATTATTTCTTTAATGACACCATCACATTATTTTTTTATTTTTAGTAGACGTTCGAAGTTGATATCTAGCTTTTAAATTCATTTAGGACAATCTAAACATGGCTTAAAAAGACTCTTGGGGTCCAACTTGAGTGGGATAATTTAGAAAAAGTTCAAAATGCTTAAAAACATGCAAAAATAAATCATAGAAAATGGGAATGAAAATGAACCAAGCTTTTGATTTTTCCTATGGGAAATAACTTTAATTTTATGAGTCAATGGTGTTGCTGGTCTGCTTCAGGTAAGAGTTCTAGAGAGTTTTTTCTAAAAGGACATTTTAAGCCCCAGGAAGCTGAACTATAATCAGTAAGCTGGTCATGTGAGCTTGAACTCAATAATCAGCTAGGTCTTTGTTTAAAGCTGCTTATGAACAAATTACTTTTTTCATGTCAGTAAAAAGTCAGAGCCTCAGAATGTTTTTGCAACTATAGAGCATTTGACATAATCTTGTTTTCAGTGATGAATTATCAGATGTCATTAACTCCAAATTTTTCTTTTCCAAGTGAGAGATTTTGCCCACAGAAGCCATGGGTTTATAGTTCCAGGCTAAGAGGACAATCATTTATGTTGTGATTTTATTGCTTTTCTACATAATTTTGATTTTTTTTTTGTAGTACTAGATGGTTGAACCCACTACCTTGCATATGCTAGACAAGTACTCTACCACTGAGCTACACCTCCAGCTTCCTTTTTATTTTTTATCTTGAGGCAGAGCTGGGATTTAGCTCAGTTGGTAGAGCACAGTGCTACAGTCTCTGAGGTCCCAAGTTCAATTCCCAGCACCCCAAAAATGGGAGAAGGACCTGGCAATCCACTCCCACGGCAATCCCGAAACAGTCAGCCACTGAAAACCCTATGATGGTCGCTATGAGTCAGATACCGACTTGATGGCACCTAACAACAACAAGAGCTGGGATTTAGCTCAGTTGGTAGAGCACTGCGCTGCAGTCTCTGAGGTCCTGAGTTCAATTCTCCACACTGCAAAAATGGGAGAAGGACCTGGCAATCCACTCCCAAGGCAATCCCAACATAGTCAGCCATTGAAAACCCTATGAGGGTCACTATGAGTCGGATACCGACTCGATGGCACCTAACAACAACAACAAACAACAACAACAACAACAATCTTGAGGCAAGTTCTGGCTAAATTGCACAGACTGCCTGTGGCCTCAAACTCGCAATCCTCCTGCCTCAGTCTTCCAAATTTCTGGGATTACAAGTACGACAGTGCCTGGCCATAGGCTGTGATCTTCACTACTGTTTTCATTACTTATGTAAATTGGAAAGACTTATTTGTAATTTTTTTCCTTTTCTTTTTTTTTTTTCTCTTGTGGTACTGAGGGGTTGAACTGAGGGCCTGATGCATACTGTGCTACTGAGCTGCACCCTGGCCCATTTTTCACTTTTTATTTTGGCACAGGGTCTCACTAAGTTATGCCAACCCACTCTGGTCTCAAAGTTGGGATCCAGGAGGATCCTCAGCCTCCCAGGTTGCTGGGATTATAAGTGTGTACCTCTGGGTGCAGTTTGTTTTCATTATTATCAATAATATTTATACATTGTCTTTAATACAGAATCACCATGTAAGTTTTAAGGCATGAGTATGCAAACAATTTCTGAAAAGGGCTTGTTGTTGTTGTTGTTAGGTGCCGTCAAGTTGAGTCCAACTCATAAGGACTCTATGTACAGCGTAACAAAACATTCCCCGATTCTGTGCCAGGCACACGATCTTATTTATGTTTAACCCCATTGTTGCTGACACTGTGACAATCCATCTGGTGGAGGATTTTCTTTTTTCATTGACCTACCACTCTCCCAAACATGATGTCTTTCTCTAGGGATTGGTCCCTCCTGGCTACATGTCCAAAATATGGAAGACACAATCTAGCCATCCTCTGGTTGCACTTCTTCTCAGACAGATCTCTTGGTTCTTTTGGAAGTCTATGGCTAGATAACCAATATTTTAGGCTGTGTAGCCAAATGGTCTCTGTAACAATTACTTGACTATTGTTAGACTACAAACCTATCTATAAACAATATAGAAAGTAATGGGTGAGGATATGTTCCCATAAAGCTTTATTTATAAAAACAGTCAATGGACAGAATTTGGCCTTAGTTTATTGACTCCTGGTTGTAAAGAACATCTTGTGTGGAAGCTGAGAGCTAAGAGCTAAGAGGTTTAAGGACTTAAGAAATATCTCTTATCCTTATTCTTTATAATTCATTATATTTCAGTAGCTCCAAAAACAAATATTACAATCAAATCAAATGCTTCAGAAGCTCCAATTTTCTTCACTGGCTACTTTTATAGTAATTCATTGGCTAAACTTAACTCTATTTAACCATTATCTATTGGGTACCAATTCTGTGAGACTGTATGGCATCAAGTGTGATACAAACTATAACAGGCCCAATCCCTGATGCGTAGGTTTGCACCAAGGAGACATTTCAGGTTTTGACAATTTTGGTAACTTCTTTATTTTCTTCATCCACGTTGTTCTTTTATATGTGGTGCTACACCCAACACAGCTGCTTCCTAAATTAGTCCAGGGAACGGAGGACATTGATTTTAACTTCCCTATGTTCTCACCCCGGGCTGGGATTTAGCTCAGTTGGTAGAGTGCCACTCTGCAGTCTCTGATGTCCCAAGTTTGATTCCCAGCACCGCAAAAATGGGAGAAGGACTTGGCAACCCACTCCCAAGGCAATCCTGAAAACAGTCAGCCATTGAAAACCCTATGAGGGTCGCTATGAGTCGGACATGACTCGACGGCACCTAACAACAACAACGTGTTCTCATCCCATCACTTTTACCCTAGGACTGTAGAAGTTGGTGCTTCTTTTTGCTTTCTTTATTTTACATAAGAAATTAATGCAAGCCAGGTGCAATGGCACATGCCTGTAATCCCAGCAACTCAGGAGGCAGAGGCAGGAGGGTTGCAAGTTCGAGACCAGAGGCAGGCTGCGTAGTTTAGTGAGACACTGTCTCAAAAACTAAAAAAAAAAATAAAATGGGCTGAGGGTGCAGGTCAGTGGTACAGCACTTGCATAGCATGCAAGCGTTAGGCCTTGAGTTCAACCCCCAGTACCGCAAAAAAAAGAAAAAAAAAAAAAAAGAAGAAGAAGAAGAAAGAAAAAAAGAAAAGAAAATTAATACAAAATACTAGTGTACTCTGTCAGATTTCTTTATTTTGAGGTTGGAGGAGCTCTGGGTTTCAATTCCTGTAACCCAACTGCACTGGCAACCCAAACAGCCACTTCATTTTCCCTGGGGATGTAGTATATTTTAAGAGTGGATTTTTAATCCACTCTTTAAAACTCATGCTCCTGGAGAAAAGAGTGTATACAAGTATAAGGAAAAAAACAAAGCATCAATTTAGACATTCTTGCAGCCTGCCACTGTACCTCAACTTCAAAGAATTAATTATGCAGATTTAAAAATTTTTAATGTTACATTTACCTTTCATATTTCAAACAGATATAGCAAGATTTCTAATTAAATTTGTTAGCAACTTCTTTTTCTTTCTTTCTTTTTCTTTTCTTTTTCTTTTCTTTTTTTTTTTTTTTTTTTTTTTTTTTTTTTTTTTTTTTTTTTTTTTTTTTTTTTTTTTTTTTTTTTTTTTTTTTTTTTTTTTTTTTTTGGTTTTTGTTTTTTGTTTTTTGTGGTACTGGGGGTTGAACCCAGGGCCTTGCGCCTGCATGCTTTGCAAGTGCTGGACCACTGAGCTGCGCCCCCAGCCCATTTCTTTTTTTTACTTTTTGAGACAGGGTTTCACTAAATTACGCAGACTGCCTCTGGTCTCCAACTTGTGATCCTCCCACTTCTGCCTCCTGAGCCCTTGGGATTACAGGCGTGCAACACTTCACCCGGCCCTTTGTTAGCAACTTCTAACAGTTGGTTAAACTATTAGAATTATTGAAGGACTGGATTTCTAATTCACTACCTAGAGTTGCAAAAGGCTTATCTTGTGCAAGGAGAAAATAAGTTACTTTTAAAAATCTGAATAATCTGAGTAATGAAGATTTCACTGATTGTAAACCTGTGAAGCTAGATTCATAAAAATTAAGAAACTAGTTGAATTCTGAAATCATTGGCAGAAATAGTAATTAGCATTTTCAGACAATAGGATTTATTGAACTTGAATTTAACATGTTTACCATAGTTTTTGTGAATTTTACACAATGATGAATATTGACAATTCATCATGACCTAATAGGTGTGTAGCTTCCTGAGAAAATCTTTATAGTATTTTAAGCTGAGCCTTTTTATATTAACCTTATTATTTGGTTACATCTTACAATTTTTCAGGATTCTTCCATAATGATAAGATACTATGTTTATGAAATTATACACCATGAGCCTATAAAATTCTCATCAAAGTAACACAATGAAATGATCAGACTACAACATTCCTTAGAACACTTGTAAGTCATGACTTTTGTACATGAAAACCCATAGATAGCGATCTATTATACAGATTCAGCTGGGACGAAGGCTCAATAGTTTTGCTCTTAAAACTAGCTTTAGTATAAGAAGGAAATAAGAGTGTGTTTATGATATGACAGTATCTAATGCCTTACAACATGACTTGAGTCTAGCAATGACAATATAAGTGAAAGCAAATTAACATTAATGGTAAATTTGGTTCTAGGATCAAAGTTGGAATGAAATGTCCACGTGTTATAAATTTTAGGTTGTGACTTCTAACGCAGCCCGGTATAAGCAGGGTAAAAATCTACTGGTAAGAAGTATTCTCTGGGAGCTCTCATACTGCCTGCTATGTCCTTCCCCAGGATCTGTCACTGCGAAGGGGATGAAGAAAGCCCCCTCATCACACCGTGCCGCTGCACAGGGACCCTGCGCTTCGTCCACCAGTCCTGCCTCCACCAGTGGATCAAGAGCTCCGACACGCGCTGCTGTGAGCTCTGCAAGTATGACTTCATCATGGAGACCAAGCTTAAGCCTCTCCGGAAGGTATAGTGTGAGCAGGAAGTGGGTTGGGAGAGAGAACTTGCAAAGCAGGCTTGTTTTAAAAATCCACTTTCTTCCCCAATGAGTCTGTTACCACACTAACATCTATGAAGAATGCATGTCCTGTATTGGGCTCAATATGAAAAATACAGCCAAGTCTTTGCAAGTAATTCTTCCAGTTTTCTCCATTTCATGTTCTGTGACTTCTGCTTTATACATTGCTCTCCACAATTAAACATACCTATATAAATGCACCTATATAGAAATATACATGGAGACTTACACGTATATATGCAAAATACACTTGTAATTCCATGTAATTGAATGGATGAGAACTGTGAGAACATTATACAAGGTGAGAGGATAGATTATGATAAGCAACATGATCTCATCTAATTTCTTGAAAGTCAAGTATTAGAAAATAAGAGAGAATGATTTCTTCTATAAGGTATGGGTTATTTTTATTTCCAATTTCACTTGAGGATTGGCTTGATGTTTTATAATTAGAGTAGGTAGAAAGAAAAAATATTATTTTCTATATTGTGCATCAAGCTGCAAGATTTTATACACATTCTTTGTGGTATTAAGGGGCTAGGTACAGGGTTTCACACATACTTATCAAGTACTCTACCACTGAGCTGCAACTCCAGCCTCTTTTCAAAATTTTTATCTTGAGATAGGATCTTGATGACTTGTGATCCTCCTGTCTCTACCTCCCATATTGCTGGGATATAGGCATGTGCCACAGCACCCAGCTAAGAGTATTTTTTTGTCTTAAAGTTTGTCTTCAAATTCTTCATTCATCTTATTTTTTTCTAAAGAATGGAGGAAAGACTGTGAAGCAAGCTTGAAGTTAACATCTGACTCAGAGCTGCCAAAGGACTATTTGTAAAGAATACAAACAAGGGCAATGGACTTTATATAATTCATGCTTAAGAGGGAGGCCACTGGATTTTAGCAAGTAGCTCGTTCATCTTTTTGCCCAACTGCAACCTTATATATATATATATGGATTCCTCAATTTCCAAAGCAGAGTATGGAGATGGCAATTTAAATAATGAATCAGCCCAAAGGTGCTTTTACATTTAAATGAAATGCAAAGCTGAGGTGGATAGAAAGAATGTTGCTTGGAAATAAACATGATGGGTTCCAAAATAAGCAGAGATGAAAAGCAAATAAGAATATTCTAGAAGGCATCTGACCAGTGGCTGGCCATTGTAAATCTTCATTAATTCTGTAAACTATGAAGAGGAAAATAACATTCTCAGCTTTTGTGGTAGCCTTGATTTTAAAAATCTGCAATTGGTTTGTATATGTTGAAAATTATGCACAAAATGCCTTTGGGATGTGCATTGTCTTTTTTTAGCATGGAGTGACCTGAATGTCAAAAGGTGACACTGTGTTCCTCCAGATCCCACAGCAATCAGTGTCAGAAATAGAAATAGACCCTTATTCCTTGTCCTTTGCCTTATCCCCTGAACAGATGCTGTGTGCTGTCTGGAGAAGCAAAGTGACGTGTTATGCTCCATTAGTCTCTAGATTTGTCTTCATATCCCTGCGGGAATGTTGTTTCATAGTATCTGTATATTTCTTCATGTTTTCCCCCACCTTCCATCTACACAAAATTTTTATTCTAACACCTTCAAATACATTTCAATTTGAGGGGAACTAGTTGAGGATAACATATTTAAATTCCTTCTTCTTCATAGTCTCTCCCCTTCCCCACCCCACCTCCCATTTTTGATATAATAAATTAAATACGATGCTGGGAAGGAACTTGAAAAGTCTCTATTCTACTCTCAGATTTTGTACCCTCATCCATTTCTTAATACTCCACTACCAGTAATGAGGGCTTCAAACTCACACACACAAAAAATGGGTTCAGGTTCAGGTGAGGGATGAATATGTTAAAATTTAGAGGGTTTGGGTTTGGTATGGGTTTGAGTTTAAATCAAGTCCAGACCTGACTCTGAACCCATTCCAGTTCAATCATTTTATTAAGATTTTTTGAACCCAAAACTGAACCTTAACTTGAATCTAAACCCAGTGAAAAATTGGGTTCAGGTCCATTTAGTGTGTGTGTGTGTGTGTGTGTGTGTGTGTGTGTGTGTGTGTGTGTGTATTACTAGCTATTTAAAACTCTTTTTAAAAACATTGACCCAATTTTTTGCAGGCTTGAAGCCCTGCCAGTGATTTAAAAACCTACCAGGAATTTCTTTTCTCAACTAACCTGTTGATAACCAAATTGAAAGGAAGAAAATACGTTTAACTTTTAAAAGATTCATGATAATGAATATGTTGCTACAAGCTAATGAATATCTACTCTCTGTTAACTAATGAAATGTAGTTTCTTTTAAAAAATCCAATTATTAATCATAAACATTGGTGGAGATAATATTTCAATATCCTTCATTTTTAATAACACGTCTGTGCAAGGATGAGAGAAGGACGTGGCAATCCACTCCCAGAACAACCCCAAAACAATCAGCCATTGAAAATCTTATGACAGTTGCTATGATTCAGACCCAACTCAACAGCACCCAACAATAACAACATGTATGTGCAGGGAATATTAGAATCTACACCAGAGGTAGCTTCTTGACAGCCCATAGATGTGTTTTATTTGGGTCACAGGGCTTAAAACTTGAATATTAGTTACCAATTATTTCATCTAAAATTTCACATGTGACAGTTTGTTTGGAAATCATAGTATCTTGGCTTTACTGGGACCATATTCCCATTTAACATCCACCAGCAGGGCTAGGTGATGGCTGGCCTCTGTAGAATGGTCTCTGCTTTCAGTTTTTCCCATTTCTCATCTCTCACTCTCTTTCTCATCCTGAGACCTGCTGTCTGCATTCATCTGAACACTTGTATTGTGTGCTATAGGGATCTGAATATTCAACTCCTCTAACACGTGTGTCCTAGCCACAAAGAATAGCCACTCTATTCCTCTTTCTGAGATTTGTGGACTTTAAAAACCTACAGAGAGTATTTTAAACTATGACTTTTCGTTTTAAAAATATGAAGCACTGGAATGATACTTTGTTGTTCTTAGGTGCCGTCCAGGCGGGTCTGACTCATAGCAACCCTGTGTACAATAGAACAAAACTTGGCCTGACACTGTGCCATGCCTGGCACTACGTCAGAGTTTCTCTGCTATTCACAGGGGTTTTGATGGCTGATTGTTTGGGGATTTTTAGCAAAATGGGGGTGTGGGCTGCCAGGACTTTCTCCCATTTTAGGGGTGCTGGGGATCAAGCCCAGAGCACACAGAACAAGCATTCTACCAATTGAGCTAAACCTCAACCCCAGAATGATACTCAAGAAGCAGTATCCTGAATAACTTCTCAGATTGTTAGGTGATATAAGCTATATAGTTCTGGAACATTTTTAAACTGCTTTAGATGTTTTGTTCTGATGGCACTGGGATTCATCAACAGTTTTCTTTTGGTAATTTTTAAATGGTCATAAAGAATTCCAGGTATAGCATTTGGTTAGAAGCACATGCAATTAATTGCTCTCAACTCAGTAATTCCGTTATACTTTATAACATCCTAAAGACCAAGCACATGAAACAATTAATTTAGCTAATGGTACTGAATTCTTGCTATTAGCCAATGGAAGCAGGAGATTCTGTTTAAATGTAATGACTTTGTGAGTAGAAAGGTACAAATCTTCATAGTCTGACAAACATTGGGCCTTAATAGTCTCTAAAGATATCAGTAAAACCTTACTTCATTAATTGCTATTACTACAACAAAATCTATAGTTAGCAAATTCATCAAGGTGTCCTAATGTTTCCAGAAAAAAAAATCTTTAAAGTCAAAATAAAATCAAGGGCTTATTTAAGGAAAAGCAATTTTTATCATCTTTGAGTCAGTAGCTTAGCTACTTTCATGACACTTGATAGAAGTCCCATTAACATGCTGAGTTACTGAGGGTCAGAAGTAATTCTCAGAGCCTAGAAAAGTAAAAAAAAGTCACAAATAAAGAAAGCACAGTGGTGACTCACAGAAATTTGGAAAAGCATACATCAACAAAACAAAACTCCTTACAATAGGGTCAGTATGCAACTTCATAATAAATGGAGAAAAGATTGAGGTTGTCCAAGATTTTGCCTTACTTGGTTCTGCCATCAACATCCATGGAAGCAGCAGTCAAGAAATCAAAAGACTCATTGCATTGGGTAAAGCTGTTACAAAAGATCTCTTTAAAGTGATAAAAAGTAAAGACAGCACATTGAAGACAAAGGTGAGCCTGACTCATGCCATGCTATTTTCAGTCACAGAATATGGGTGTTGAAAGCTGGATATTGAATAAGGGAGACAGGAGAAGAATTGATGGTTTTGAATTATGATGCTGGAGATGAATATTGGATATACCATGGATTGCCAAAAGAATCAACAAATCTGTCCTAGAAGAAGTGCAACCAGAGTGTTCCTTGGAAGCAAGGATGACTAGACTGTGTCTTATGTATTTTGGACGTGTAGTCAGGAGGGACCAATCCCTGGAGGACATCATGTTTTGGAGAGTGGTAGTTCAACAAAAAAAGGAAGACTTTCAACTAGATAGATTGATGCAGTGTCTGCAACAATGGGCTCAAACATAAATAAGATCATGTGCCTGGCACAGTGTCAGGAGTGTATCTTTCTGTTGCACACAAGGTCACTTCGAGTCAGACCTGACTCAATGGCACCTAACAACAATATACATTATTGATGAGGAGTGCAAACTAACGTCTTATTCTGAAGCTGAGGAACTGTGTGGGATTTGGATTTGAATTTTCCTGAATGAGGGAAACTAGGTGTTGATATGAAGCCAAGTTTACAAGGACAGCAAATGCATCTGAAAATTTTCTGTCCTCCCCTAAAATATTTCTCAATGTAATTTTCCACGTAGAAACTATTTGACAAATTGTTGTTGTTGTTGTTAGGTGCCATCGAGTCGGTATCCGACTCATAGTGACCCTCATAGGGTTTTCAATGGCTGACTATTTCAGGATTGCCTTGGGAGTGGATTGCTAGGCCCTTCTCCCATTTTTGCGGTGCTGGGAATCGAACTCGGGACTTCAGAGACTGCAGCGCAGCACTCTACCAACTGAGCTAAATCCCAGCCCATTTGACAAATATGTAATATAAAATATTTGACTTTATGCATCTCTTTTAATCTTTTGCCTTCATTAACTAATCCAACCCTTATTAAACTTGTTTTATGTAAGTATATCAAGCCCATCTTACAGATAAGGAAAATGACCAAACTTATTCTATATCACAAACGCCAAAACTCCCTGGTTCTAATGCTCGTGCTCATTATAAATTGCCACACTGCTGCTAAATGCCTGGCAGGCTCTCTTTCAGCATTAAAATTTCAGTTGTGCTGGACAGGTAGTGCACACCTATAATCCCAGCACTTGGGTTGCTAAGAAAGGAGGATCCATTCAATGCCATCCAGGGCTACATAGCAAGTGGGACACTATCTCAAAAAATAAACAATGACAAAAAAACCCTTTAGTTTTTATGTAAACCATTTCTGATGGAAATCTTTCAAAAGAAATCTTTCTAGAGCAAATGTTTTTCCATAATCTTTTCCTAATAACTCACTTACATCATTATATACACATTGATTATTTTGTAGGGGGAAAGGCATTAACTTCAATAGTTTGAAACCCATGTACCCATTTTATTTTTGCTCTACTCTCCCTAGGCTTTTCAAAAGGTGTTTTGCAAGCTTTTCTATCTGCATTTTGTTGTTTCTCTTTCTTGCCTGCTCTCAGAACATCAGCTGTCATATTTCTGTTACTCGAATATTTTTATTCCACACTATACACGCTCTTTTCTTTTCTGCTCTAAATAATAGCATCCACAATCAGAGGTTATAGAATTGGGTTTACAAAAGATTGAAATCATTTCTGGCTGGGCTTCTGCAAGATTCTCCTTTGATTGCTGGTAGGAGTTTTTGTGGGCATGGACAGTCTAACATCATTCTAGGATTCTTGGGGTTCTCTCTGACATCCCTCTTAATTCTCAACTTCACTCAAAGAATGGAATATCACATGATAAAGAAGGCTGAGCAAATGAAGCTTTGATGTCTCCACACTGATCCCCTATCACTGGAACTCAGTTCTAGGGACTAAATTTACTGTTCCATTTCTTCACAAACATAAAGTCTGCAAGCAGTTAGAACCTCTGACCTGGTATAGTCCACACAAAACTTTCTGTATGCTTCTTCCAAAAACCAACCATACTCATAATTCACAATGCATACACGGTTTCCTATTTTCCTGTGCTCAGTTTCAGCTCTATTATTATATGAGCCCTTTGGGAAGTCTAAGTGATTTTAAACACTTATGATTTTGTTTTCTAACTCATGCTCTTCAAATGAGCCAGATATGTTCTCCGTAACAAAATTTTCACTTTCCAGTGTTGTTATGTCTACAGTCAGACACTCTTTCCCTTTCTTTCCCATTGCCTCATTCATTGCCAAAGAATCCAACAGGCTACTTAGCTGACTTCTGTGGGAGGGGATGCAATGAGTAAACTACCAAGTAAGAAAGGTAGATTATTTTTTAAAAAAACATATTTAAACTTCATTGGAGCATTAATTAACCTTTACACTAAAATTGTGGGGGAGGGTCTATTTGTTTCAGTGCCTTAACACATAGTATTCTCAGAATTATAATTAATATTTCAATTAAGATAATATTTCAGTGTGAATGGATAACAATGCCAACATGTCTTATGTTACATAATTATGAGATGGAAAATACAAGAATCTCATGGTTTATTCAGGTATATACTTGGGATTGATCCTTTCATCTTTAAATACAATACTAGCAGGTCAGTTAGTCTTTTGAAATATCAAAGAAGTATATAGTGATCTGGAACCAGTATTATATAACAGTTTGTTCAAAATAGAAATATTTTTTTCTGGACAGCAAAAGAACTTATTCTTGTTTCTTTTCATCTTCTGTTTGTTTGTTTTCTGAGATAAGATCTCACTGTATAGTTCAAGCTAGCCTCGATCTTGCAATCCTCCTGCTTCGGCCTCCCAAGTGCTGGGATTGCAGGGGTGTGCCACCAAAATCAGCTACAGCTTATGGTTTTATAAAGCTTCTATTCATAAGCATGATCTTCCCTTGTGGCACATTTGTACTCCTACCACCAGCAAACTGTCTGAATTATTGTTCTCAGAGGGATTCAGTGATGCGGGGCTTATTCATTCACTCAAGAAACTGTACAAACATCTGCCATGTGGGAGTAAGGTTCAGTCATGAACAAAGCAGAGCAAAATTCACACTCAGAAAGCTGAGAGGAAACTGCAGAAGGATGCAAAAGGCTGAAAGATTATCCTATAACAGCTGAGGGAATGGTACAGGGAATTCAGAGAGAGAGCTGGCCACCATGATCATTCATCTTTGTAAAACCATCCGTAACTAAAGGTATGTAAAACAAAACAAAGGGGATGTTGTTGTTAGATTCCATCAAGTCCTCAAAACTACACATACCTGGCAAAATGACTGTCTTTTCTCTTTTGTTCTCCATGCTAATCTAGAAGGTATTATTTAGCAGTTGGGTACCCATGACACTAAGGGGAGAGAACTGAGAATATATAACAGGATTTGATAGAAGGTGTCACAAACTAATTTTAAGCAAACAACTGCTGAATAATCATTATTGCCTACTATTGATTAAATGGGATATTTCTCTTCAGAACTTCTTTATTACTAAATCTAATTATACACTACTTCAATTCTGTTTCTTTGAAAACTACCGTTTGAAGAACATAAAATCACTTTCCAATAAGAATATTACCTTGTGTTACTATTCCACATATGAAAATAGACACTTAACTTTATATTAGTCTTGCTATTGAAGTCTGTATCAAGAAAAAGTTCCATCTTTGGAAAAATCCATTTTTATTTCACAAAGACCAAAGTCTCACAACAGATGGAGGTACGGAGATTCTCTTATAGACTGTGTTTTCTGATTTTTTTAAACATAAACTATGATTGAAGGAAACAATATTTTAAGCATGCATATGGAAAGCAAAAAAGCATCAAATTAGAATGTATAGAAGCACACACATACACACATACCCACAGGTACAAATAAAGATTTCCCCAAAGCATCAACATATGATTGAGTTTTATATTACTTTCATATTTAAATTTTCCTCTAGTTCAAGATTTCCTCTCTTCGTTGCAGGGATATTTTTCTTAATTCATTATCCCAATTTCTCAAGTCTTGGCAGAAACTTTTGATTGAATTTCTAGGTGTAAGTGACTGGATATTAGCATAAATTTTTTTGAGTGGTAGAGCACTTGCCTAGCATGCACAAGACAGCATGGGTTCAACCCCTAGTACTGAAAGAGAAGGAGGAGGAAGAAAAAGAGAAAGTGCAGGAGAGGGAGAATAAAAGAAGGAATAATTCAAACCATAAAGAGCTCTAATCTAGGAGTCAGAACACCAGGTTTTCATTCTGGTTCTGGTAGTTAATCCTTTTGAGCCTTGCCTTAGTTTCTGCATCTGTAAAGGGAGGAGATGGAACAGGCTTATCATTAAAAGATAACTTTTAAACTCTGATTTCCAACTAATTTCATGAACAGTGAAGAATTCACTTATTTTAAAAAGAAAGATACTGCATGTTCAAATGTACTTTAAATGTCCAGAAGAAAAAATGGGGATAAAGGGAATTCATGTCCTCAGTAGATTAGAGTTTAGGGCACAAAATGTAGAGCAAGGGGAGGAGACCAAGGTCTGGATGCTTAAAAAAAAAAAGACAGTGAGTGCACTTGCTTAGGTTTCTCATTACTCTTCAGAGCAAACCACAGTGAGAAAAATAAGCACCTTTTCTATATTAAAAATATCTTTTATATAAAGAGATATAATTCAAAGAATTAAAGTTAGGAAAGGTAAGAAAAAAGGGAAGAGAGGAGAAAGGAAGAGAAAGAGGAAAGAAGAGAGGAAGAAGGAAGAGAAAGAGAAGGAAGAAACAAGAGTGGGAGCAGTTAGCAGGAAGGAAGGAGGACTCTTGAAAGGTGACTGAAAGCGAGGTCTGTGTCCACGCTGCTTATCTTTTCTTTTCTTATAAGTTTTAAGCTGGCAGATAAAGGCCAAAGTAAAGTGACTTCAAGTGGTTCTTGACAGTAATGTTGTTGTGCAGCCCTGAGGCGTACATGAAGGACTTCTGACCCTAAGAAAAGAGGTTGATGAGCTGAAAGCCATTTTCTCCTTGATACAGGGAAGAAAACTAGAGTATATCTAAGGTTTCTGTGAATCACTTTAGTTGTGTCTAAGAAATACATTCTGTTTCTTTAAGGTTAAAATTTCTATACGTGTAGAACTACTTTGTTACAAAAGTTGATACTTTGAAGAAGTATTTTTATTAACTAACAAAGTTAATGAGTTTTGGAGCTAGATCTTTTTCTGCATGTGGGAAATAAATTATTCCCTGAGAGACTGATGAGCTCCTACTGGACTCTATTCATATATAAGATGACACCTACATCTGGGTGTGTCTGAAGAGCCACACTGAGGGGTTTGCTCCCACGTCATCAGCGAACAAATATTCACCGAACACCTACTACATGCCACTCATTGTCCTGACACTAAGATTACAGTGATGGATAAGACCGAAATCTTCTGACCTCGGAGAATTTACTTTCTGTTGGTGTGAGGGTAGAGGTAGGGAGTTTGAAAATGAGCCAGTTATAATATCAGTGTCTTGAAATAGACCTAAAAGTGGCATGAGGGATAATTCTAGTAACCCTAGACATGGTTAGTATAATTCCAACTATTAAATTCTAACTCAGGGGAAAATTGTAGGGAATTTTAGGTGAAGAAATCTTTGGTCTCATAGCCGCCTCTGTGTCCCATGAGAGGAATGGTTTAATAAAGATAATTAAGATGAAAAGGTTGCTCAATGAGTATAGGAGGCCAAGGTTAGGAAGGTGCACAAAGGTAACCTGTCCAAGCTGCTAGTTAGAAAAATTACTAACTAAATTACTAGTAGTCAGTAGTTAGTAATTACTAAATTACTAACACGGGCTGGGATTTAGCTCAGTGGGTAGAGTGCTGTGCTGCAGTCTCTGAGGTCCCGAGTTCAACTCCCAGCACCGCAAAAATGGGAGAAGGGTTTGGCAATCCACTCCCAAGGCAATCCTGAAGCACTGAGCCATTGAAAACCCTATTAGGGTCGCTATGAGTCGGATACCAACTTGACAGCACCTAACAACAACAACAACAACAACAACAAAATTACTAACAGTGACTGTGGAGAGCTCTCAGTCCCAATGACAACTTACTGTATGTTAGAAACTGGATAAGTAATATAAATGAAAAAAGTAGTCTGCCTCCATGACGATAAACAGCTGATAACTCAGTACTGGGGATGGATAAGGAGTGATGGGGACGATGACATTCTGACACAGATGTGCCTTCTAGTATAAGGGGAGTAACAGCCACTCAGCCCTAGGTGCTTGTTACCACGTCAACTACTTTTTCAACTAAAACGTAAAAACTTCTCTGGCAAAACCCAAAGAGGTCTGGGTTCTAGATTCAACCCACAGACCAAAAATGTATATCTCTGCAGAGTAGAAATTCCTTTATATCTCTGCAAATAGTCGCCTAATGGACTACAATGTAATTCAGTGGAAAGAATTTAGATTGAGCGTGTGGAAGACCTGGATTCTAATTCTCCCACGTAGTTGCTCTGTGGCTTCAGGTGAGTCCTGTGACCTGCGACAGTTGCTTTGTTTATCAATAAAGGGGAAGGGGTTGGAGAGGTGCTTTGCCAGCTTTTGGGGGTTGTGTTGAATAAAGAGATATAAATAAAAGCACTTTGTAAACCATAAAGTCCCATAACACAGTGATGTTATTATCTCTCCGAGCTCTCTAGTATCAACACTGTGGAAAGTCCCCTTTTCTGTTTCTACTAAATCAATATTCAGTATTGATATATTAATGTGGTAATGTTAGTTTCTTAGTTTTGATAAATGTACTGTGATACTATAAGATGCTTACATTAGGGTAAACTGAGCAAGGGGAATAAATATCTTTATTGTCTTTGGGAATGTCCTATAAATCTAAAATTATTCCAAAGTTAAAAGTTTTTAAGTTTTTAAGTTTTAAGTTTTTAAGATGTTGGGCCGGGGATATAACCCAGCAGTAGAGTGCTTGACTAGCATGTACAAGGCCCTAGGTTTGAACCCCCAGCACTGCAAAATAAGGTATTTTAAAAATATGAAAACATTAAATAAAAGAATAAAGAAAAGAGAAGTAAAAACTAGAATACTCTTGATGAGAATAATGAGAGGAGAAAGAAAGAAGGACTCAGAGACCTCCCTCTCTCTGCTCCCTTTTGACTCCTCTTAACCTTTGAAACTCAAAAAAGCCCTTGACCTCTGAAGAAAAAAGATTGGAAACCAATGAATCTAAGTTTTTTTCTTTTATAAGGGGGAAAAAACCTCTAAGATTCAATGACTATTAAACCCCTTGGTCAAAATTACATATTTGTATATAACAAGGACCAGAATCTAAGATTTTCTTCTGTGTTCTATTGCTTTTTCACTAGCTGTGATTTAGATATGCCTTCTTTCTTCTCTAAAACAAAGGAATTCCTCAATGAGAATACACAAGATAGGCTCAACTGTGCAGCACAAATAGCTTAATGTGAGCTTGACCTACACAGAGTGGCACTAACTAGAACAAAGTACAGTTGGGACATTTACCCTGAGAAACAGAGCCACTGGCATGAAGATAAACTCTGTCTTCTTAGACAAAATGCCTGTTATCCAAGATGTTTGCGTGGAAGATGTGTTGATGAGAGCATCAACTTACAAGGTCAAAGATTTAGCTAAACACAAATACTGGCTATCTGTTTGCTTTTCCTACTTTCTTATCTTGACTAAATGATAAATTCTAATCTTTAAGATTGAATCAGAAGCTGTCCACGAGTAATTCTTAGGCAGCCTTCCTAAATAACACGCCTATTTTTCTGCCTGGCCTATAGTCAGCGAGTCCTTGCTGATGCTATGTTCACTTACAGCTTCCAAAGCTACTTCTAACAAACAACATTTCTGTCCATCCATTGACAGCCTTTGAGTTATTCATAGGTTTGGAGTGATGATTGTGCCCCCAGACAGAAAGCCCAATGAGCAGCACTGGCCTTGAATGGAGGTGGTAGGTCCATTAACTAGGCATCCTATCTATGATCCAGGAGAAAGAAAACAAATGCCACTTGGAGCAAAAACTGTCTTGTTCCTAGCCTTCTTTATCAATGGCACAGTCTGCTAGATTACATTGGCCCTGCACATATAGGAGCTATCACTGTCTATGGATTTATGCTGTCTGAACTTACAGGAGCTTGTCATAGTGCTTCTTGGCTTTGTTATTACGGAGACAGTCCCTTTGCTCCTAATATGTGTTCCTCTGGTCTCAATTCATTTCCACAATCTTAAAGCCAGGAAATAAAAAAGCAAAGGGCAGCCCAGCCTTACAATATGTCTCCTTCACTCAGGGCCCATCTCTGATCATTTCAGATGAGTCACAGCGTGAAACTATGTTGAAAACAAAATTCCTACAGCAGTTTAAGCTAAAAAGAAGCATACCTCTGCTTAACTATAAGGGGGGAAAAAAACACATTTTCTGAAAGGAAAATCTAAGCTCTCATTCAATATTGCTTTATGGTGGTTTTTAGAAGCACAGAATCAAAATTGTAAACTTCGGCCAGTGTCACAAAGAGGTGCTCGCTGGGTGAGGGAAACAGGCTTGTTCAATGACGTAGGTTTTCAATAGCAGGCTTTGTGTTTGAGGCTTGCTGCTTCACGGATAAATCTCTCCTTGGCCCTGTCAGAGTCATCGGACTAGAGGGCACCTATGTTAACAGGTTTTGTTTTCTATGTAACTAATAACTAGCTTTGTTGTGCCAATCCTTATTTGTTATCAGTATGTAAGAATATGCACTAGGTAAAAGTTATATTTCTTAGGGAGAAGTTTTGTGGGAGACTGCTCAGGAAATCTACAGAATCAGGGCATGATACGTTTTTCTCAGCAGAACTGACATCCGGAGAACATGCAGGAACTCCTAGATTCCTTCGAGGCATGTGATGGTTTAGAGGAGGCGGGGGGACAGACTTGAGGAAAAGCCATTTTCCAACTCTCCTCACTCCTTGCCCACCTAGATTTTCCATCTCTTTTAAAACAAGTTGCATGATGAAAAGTAAGAACCAATGTTTCATAGGTCAGGTAACACTGCCTTGCTATGGGATTAGTTTTCTTTTAACCTAATTTGGTAGGTAATTTGTAATCTTGACATACCAGAAGAAGGTCCGACATTACCATGGATCTCTTGATGCAACCGACTTTTGTTGTCAAGGCAACCAACTTCACTGTTTTCTCCCCTCTAGAAAACCATTTCCAATGTTGCAAACCTTAAATCACAATCATCTCTTATAATACTCAGGGTCAAATACAGCCCATATATGCACAAAGCTGTTACTTTTTTATGAGATATCATGTTGCTACAGTGAAAGAATTTGACTTGAGGGATAAAGTGTATATTAAAGCATTAAAGTTAAAATAATCCCATAGCATTTATAGCCTGCCTATTCATTCCCAGGAGATGTGACGCTGTTTATTCCAAGCAGTTCCATTTTTTGAAGCTGCAGTATCAATGTTGGCATATTTTGACTAATTTCTATGTAAACTGATTGCAATCAGCAGCTTTCTCATGGTTTGTGAAATTAAAGCACTAAAAAGACAAAGTATTTTGTGGGATTAATATTGTGCACCTGTTGTATATTTTCCCCTTTTTTAAGAGGCAAGGCCCAGTTTTGAGAGTTCTTTCCATGTAAGTGGGGATCCCTTCATAGGTCTCTGAGATGCAATTCTGAGATGTTATGATAACATTGCATTTCTGTTCAGATACTGACGTCATGGGAAAAGAATGTTTCCCCAGAGACCTGGGGTACAGAGGGGTTGTTTTCATAGGAAATCCCAATGGAAGGATAGAAAGAAATGTTTGATGTTTTTTGCTAGCTCACTGTTAACAGAAAATCTGTGTTTGATTAAGATTGTCGCTGAGGTTTGAAGAGCTAATGATTTCTTTTTAGAAGTGAATCTCTGCAATGTACCTCACAGGCTGCACTTAACTTACATAGTAATTTCAAGTCACTCTTAGTCACCCAGCAGTGCTGATCTGAATTTCCAGTTAGTTTTTCAAATATTGATAAGACTTCCTTCCCCCTTACATTTCTGTTTGGAAGCTTATTACATAAAACGTAGTCATGTTTCATTTCATGATTCCCAAAAGTTTCAGAACCCTTCAGAACACAAATATGTGGCTTTCAGTGAAGTTTCTCTATGAGCCTTAATGGTTTAGAGCATTTTCATGTTGCATTTGTTAGATAAAACATTTGTTAGATAAAACCTACTTCAGTTCCTTTCAACTTCCATTCTTATTTCAATAAACCAAAGAATTGTATCCATATAAACTAGTACAGATTATCATATCCACTTTTGAAGAACTGGCATTATTTTCTTTCCATTATTAAGATTTGACAGATCAGGCATTTAAATGTCAGTCAGATTAAAAAGGCTTTTAGATTGCCTTCCTCAACCCTCTTCTGTTGTACCCTTCAAAAATTATTAGCACTCCATCATAATGCACAAAGGATTTAAGCCTTTTTATAGAAATCCATACCAAAGAGTGTGGGCTGGGATTTACCTCAGTTGGCAAAGCACTGCTCTGCCATTTCTGAGGTCCCAGTTTTGATTCCCAGCACTGCAAAAATGGGAGAAGGATGTGGCAATCCACTCCCAAGGCAATCCCAGAAAACAATCAGCCATTGAAAACCCTGTGAGGGTCACTATGAATCAGACACAACTCGACAGCACCTAACAACAACACAACAACATACCAAAGAGTCAGGTGAATGGTTAAGGAGATTGTATAGTAAAAGTAAAGTCAAGTCATCAGGCAAACATAAGGATAATGTATACTTGGGTCCTGTACAGAGTTAGATGGGAAGAGCAATCTGCTTCCAAGAACCTTTTACAGCTAGAACAAAGAGGGAAGCATAATCAATTAAATGATTTGTCATGTATAAATGTCAATGGTCTACCAAATACACAGAATATCAGGTCACTGAGATCTTAAGGAAATGTTACTTCTAGGATATCATTAAGTTCAGTAGAGGGAGAAATCATTTACAGTAGTGACTGTACACTAAAATGATTATGTTAATTGGTACAATCATCAACCAGAAGTTGCTTCCTAGTTCCTTGAACTGTGGCTTGTTTATACATATTGTTCCAATTAATCCTCCCAAGAGCCTGGTGTGGTGGCATGTGCCTGTAATCCCAGTGACTCAGGAGGCAGAGGCAGGAGGATCACAAGTTTGAGACCAGACCCAGTCTGTGTAATTTAGTGAGACTCTGTCTCAAAAAGTAAAAAAATGGGCTAGGGGTGCAGCTCAATGGTCCAGGACTTGCAAAGCATGCAAGCTCTAGAGGCCCTAGGTTCAATCCTCAGCACTACACACACACACACAAAAATCCTCCCAGGAACCATAAAATAGATGTTCTTATCATAGTGCCACAAACAAGAAAACTGAGGCTTAAAGAGACCAAAGACATTGTCTGAGGTCTTCCCAGTTTCAACATGATTGAGCTGGATTCCAACTTGTTAAGATTATGTCTTATGGTTGTGAGCACTATTGCACACTAAGGTTCAGAGTAGGGAGAGATCACGTCTGCTTCGCTGAGTAAGAAAATGTTCCCCTCGGAAGAAAGTAGTTGAAGCTAGATATGAATGGTTACTACTTATTTCCCACTAACACATAGAATGTTGAGGACATTCTAGGCAAGTAACCAATACATCTAATGGCACAATTCAGAAGAGTAATTCAAAAATTGAAGAGCTGGCTTTACCAGAGAGAAAAATAACCAGAGGCAAGTTCCTTAACCTCTTTTCCTTTGCTGAAAATGAAGGTAAAATTAGGAAGTCCATCATAAGAAAGCTGAGATAACTGGATTAATAATATAAATTTAATAATATGAATATTGTTATTAGGACAGATAATAGGAAGCAATAGAGGGAAATGGGGATGAATATGAGCAAAGTACATAGTATACTTGTATCAAAATGTCATAATGAAACCCATCATTCTATGTACTAATTAGAAAAGTTTTTAGAAAAGAAAAGAAAATGAAAAAAAAAAAGACAGATGATATTTGAGGTTAAAAAGAAAGCAACTTCCAGAGTACGCAGGATACTTCATGAAAGAATTTCAACTTAATCCAGAAAGAAATGGGAAGACAGTTCAGGGTATTAAATAAGGAATTAACATATAGAGAGTTTTCAAACATCACTCCACAGCAATGTGTGGAGAATGAATTTTTCAGGCAAGTGAGTCAGGTACAATGGTCAAGCCAGAAACCAAGATAGACTCAATTACAGTGTGAGCAGAAGGGACAGAGACAAAAGCACTTGACAGGGGTGAGTGACTGAGCTGCCGCCAGGGCTGACGATGAGGGATGAGGTGGAGAAAGTGGTTCATTGTGGGTCTCTGCTTTCAGACTTGAGGGATGAGGTGAGAAACTTAACTATTAACCATGGAAGAATACGCATGCAGTGAATGTAGGCAAATACATAAGAAGTCCAGTTAGGGCACATGAGTTAGAACTGCCTTGAATGAGTCAGGTATAGAGTCAGGTATAGAAACACTGAGTGTGTACTCAGAAAGAAAGTGGGCACAAGTCATCCAGATGTCTATAGAAGCCTCAAGCTCAGATGAATCAGAGAATGATGAGAAAGAGGGAGAAAGTACGATATGAGTGAAGATGGAGGACTGAGAAGATGATAAAAGGGCGAGTGGAGAGGAAGAGCCAATAGGATAATAAGCAGTGGCAGCTAGAGAGGTGCAAAGAACCAGTAAACAGTAATACTCTCGAAACCAAAAATCTAAGAAACAATTACAACGAGGACTGGTGTTGCACACCTATCTTCCCCACACTCAGGAGGCTGACGCAGGAAGATCTTGAGACTGAGACCAGCCTGGGCTACGTAGTGAGTTCCAGGTCAGCCCGGATGCTGTCTCAAAA
>VMDO01003903.1:0-82457 GCA_007922755.1 Pedetes capensis
TTTACAATTTAGCAGTTTTGTGACTATAGGCAAATTGTTTAATCTCTTTAAACTGCACAGAAACAGGATTAAAAATCCCCATTCCAAAACTCTTGGGGGTCAGATATGTTTTCAGAATTCAGATTTCCAAGTTATAGGACAGTAACCTGTTTCATAGACCATATATTATGTAACAAACCAAGCAAAGTCTGATATGGTTGTTATTAGGTGCTGTTGAGTCATGTCCAACTCATAGTCGATCCCCATAGGGTTTTCAGTGGCTGTTTCAGGATTGCCTCAGGAGTGGATTGCCACATCCTTCTCCCATTTTCACGGAGCTGGGAATTGAACCTGGGACCTCAGAGACTGCAGAGCCACTCTTTACCAACTGAGCTAAACCCCAGCCCCTCCGATATGGTAGCCCTCAATAACCAAATTCATTAATACTTATGCAGCAAAACATATGGACATTCACACCAAGTACAATAAATAGATACTATAAATAATATCACATAAATTCACATAATAATCCTGCATGGATTTTCTTGTCGAATTTCAGGTCAGGTCAGCTTTACATTTATAAAAGAACCTCTTGAGGTTTTTAGTTTTTGTGTTCCCAAATTATGAATGAGGGATTATATTCCTGTTGATAGTACTGTATGTTTCAGAGTTGTAAGAATGAAATGAGATGATACATATTAAGCACTAAGAATCTCATATTCCTCCCAGCTAATGTCAAAAGTGGACCAGCATCCCAGTTATCAACCTAAGTGCCCCAACGGTGCTATCTCAGGAAGTTCCCACAGCTGGAGTCTTGTTTATTCTCCTCCATACCTTTTTTTTTCCCCCTTTGTAGTACTAGAGGTTGAACCGAGAGCCTTACACAAGCTTTGCAAGGGCTCTACCACTGAGCTGCACCTCCAGCCCATTTTTTCACTTTTTCAGACAGGGTCTCACTAAATTACACAGACTGCCTCTGGTCTTGAACTTTTGATCCTCCCTCCTCTGCCTCCTGAGTGGCTAGCAAGCACCACAGTGCCTGCCTCATTCCCTCTTTTGGTCACAAATTCTAATCTTTACTGTTTATGACTCCTACCACCATTGCGGGCTGGGATTTAGCTCAGTTGGTAGAGCGCTGCGCTGCAGTCTGTGAGGTCCCGAGTTCAATTCCCAGCACTGCAAAAATGGGAGAAGAACTTGGCAATCCACTCCCAAGGCAATCCCGAAATAGTCAGCCATTGAAAACCCCATGAGGGTCCCTATGAGTCGGATACTGACTAGATGGCACCTAACAACAACAACAACAACCACCACCATTGCAATGCTTTCCCTCTCTTACATTGTTCCTGGAAATCCTAGCAAGTTGTCATGCAAGCAATGCCCCCATGGAGTCCTCGAGTTCCTAAGGTGGGTGCCACAGACCAGTCTTACCCCACCCACCTTGACACATAGACCTGCCTATGCAGGGCCATTCCTGGGGTATGAGGAGCTGGGCTCAGTCAGACCATAGAGGAACTTTCCCTGGCTCCACAATATTTTTGAAGGCAAAACACTGTTAAAATCAGCAAGAGTAAAATATGAAGAGTAAAATATGGGAAAGAAATGCCAGGAGAACTATAGATCCCCTCAGCCAGGCCATGGCCAGCAAGGAAATGTAAGTTACTAAGAACATACAATGGGCCAGGCACAGCACTGCAGGTCACCTGGCCTGGATTATGGACAGTACATAGTTTTGTCTCCTCCTCTTTAATCCTCTATTCTACTCTTTTGTTTCGTTCAGGGCTTTGTTTAAGTTGTTATTACCAAAACCTTCCATTACCAAAACCTATAGTGCTTTAAAATTTACTTAGGACTCTTATGTACAGCAACTTGTTTCTGCTTCATTGCCACACAGGATCCTTGTTACTAACCCCATTTCACCGATGAAGAAGCAAGCTCTGAGCGTTCTGATAGTTGGTATTTATATCTTTATTCTTCTTTTCTAGTGGGCACTGCCTCCTCAGCCATCTAGACTTCTCACAGCAGACTATTTCTGCAAAATGCTGGTTGTTTGTTCAGCACAGGCCCTAGAGATGAAAACACTAAACAGATGCAGAGCAAGATCTATCATACCCATGAAGGAAGCCACCAACGCCATTTTGTTTGTTTTGGCTAGGCCAAATCAGGAAGCCTTCCTGGGCTGGCCATGAGGTCCTATGTGCACAGTAACAGGCTGCCTGTCAGCAATGAGAGGGAGACATTTTGATAGTTGACATTTCCATCTTCATTAGGGAGACCAGCACTTCCCATACCCTGAAAGAGTATCAGACTGACCCTGAGAGATTTAAAAAATACAGATTTCTGGACCCCATCCCCAGAGATGCTGAGACTATCAATCTGACGTAAAGGCTGGGACTTTGCTTTATTATGTTCCCCTAGATGACTCTGGTACAAAGGGAGTCTTAGGAATCATTGACCTAGAAAATCAAGAAATACAAATTATAGACCAATCACTTAAATGCATCAAATTCTAATTTCTAGCAATTTAAAAATTTGTGGCCACACTGGGAATTGAAAGGAAATAACCTTGGAATATTAATGCAAACAGATATAATACCTATTCACTTTGGATAACCTTTGTACAAATGACATTGAGACTTTGTGAGGGAAGCATAAAATTGTAAAATGTGAAGCCTAAAATCCGGTGGAATGACAAATGAATATTGGGTACTTAGACGATGCTTTCAGGCAGCTCTCTTCAAAGGCTTGTTGCTGGGGCTTCACCTCACTCTCTTCTATTTCCCTGCTGCCCTCTTCTCCCCTCCTCAAGTAAAGGCTGCTTTCAGTTGCATGATGACACTTTGAAAATCAAATGGAAACCAGAAAATTACTTCTCTGGTTAGCATCTGTGTGGCAATATGTTTACTGCTTCTGTTCAGCCCTGAGCTGAACAGAGCCAAAAAGAGGGCAAGAGCTCTATTCATCTAATTACTTCAGTAGAAGAAAAATGTGTTAATTAGCTGACCTTAATAATTCATATTTATCTGAACCGAAGGATCATTAGACTTTCATGCAAGGCCTGGCCATCTGAATAAAAGATCATTGGAATGATATCACAGACAGCCTCATTTTGGAGAGGTGATCTATTTTTGTTTTTTCAAGAACAAATCTACCACCTCCAAAATGATTGAAGAACTTTTCTGCAAATTATGGGTTGGCTGTAATACCTTGATTCCTCCAATTTCCTCAGCCCCTCCAGGGGATGCAAAATATTTTTAGAATCACAACAGCCTAACACATTAATTGGATTTCATTATGCTGGCTGCTGATTGGAACATTATACAGTAAAAGGGAATGTGACTGTGTGTGTCCTTTACAGACTTTAAATCAGAGAGAGGAGGAACACCAAAGAAGCTTGCTTTACAGGGGAGTAATAGAATCATACAAATCACAGTTATGTATCAAATATGTACTGCATAGAAACCAGCCATTAAAGCAGTTCAATAGGCCTCAGCTTTTGAAATCAGTCGAAGGAAGAGAAAAGAATACTGATAATCTTATGCTCAAAGATAATGAGGACCCCCTAGTCAGATATGCTGTCTATATTTAACTTTCTGAGCTCTTAATTGGTGGAAATGGAAACTCATTTTAAGCCCTGTGTGGGAAATGAATCCTGGTGCACTTGCAGTGGAAACAAAGACATTTTCTAAAAGCATTTATGAAATAGTTTTACAGGTATTATAGACAGAGAAGCACATAGATAAAGATGTGAGGCTATTTTACACAGGACGAACAGAAACAGTGAACAAAGGATGGTAAGAGAGTCTCCAGCCAGTTAATGGTGATGACACAGATGCAGCTGGCTGAAGCAGTGTGGGCAGAACACCTGTCCCCGGGCAGCAATGCTGGCCTGTCAGGCCAAGGCTGTCACTGTGGTGCTTGGCCACAGCTGAGCCCTAGAGCCAGCAGCAGAGCCAGGGGATGCTTGCCTCTCAGTGACGGGGCCCTTGCCAGGGGCCTAGTAGGAGATAGGATGACCTGAGAACATTGGCAACACAGTACCCCATCCCTCTGTTCCTGGGTGTTATGAGCTGAGTTGTCCCCCACCTCCTTCGTATGTCCCAGTGCCTCAGAATGTAACCTTGTTTGGAAATAGTGTCATTGTAAATGTAATTAGTTAAGATGAAGTCATGCTGGAGTTGAAGGGGATCCTCATTCAATATGATCGGGGTCATGATTACAAGGACATCATGTGCAGAAATGCATGTATACTGGGGAGATTCCTGTGCAGACTTGAGTTTCTTGTATAAGCCAAGAAGCTACCAGCAGGGAGAGAGGCCTAGAGCAGACCCTTCTGCAGCACCACAGAGGCAGCATTGCTCTATTGACACCTTGGTTTCAGACTTCTGGCTTCCCAAATTGTGCTACAACAAATATCAGTTAATCTAAGTCATTTCACTTCTGGACCTTGTTACAGCAACCCCAGCAAACTGATACACAGGGTCCAGGAAGACTTTTGAAGCCATAGGAGAGGGCAAGATTCTGTCACTAGAATCCAACTGTCATGGTTCAAAACCCGGCTTTGTGACCTTAGACAACTTGTCAGTACTTCAAACCTGTTTCTCCACCTATAAAATAAGGTTGCTGGAACAGCACTGGATGGTAGGGTTGCTGTGAGGATTAAATGAGATAACGCTGCCAGTGTGGTTAGTCTCATGCCTGACATGTGGTAAGCATTCAATCAAAATGAGTTAGCTCCCAGTAAGGGACGGCAGAATCACATTGGCAAAGGAAGGGTGACAGTGGACATCCTCATGCTGTGCTTTCCCTCCTAGGTTTTACTTTGCATACCCATGAGTTGTGATGTACATTTTCTATCATGATGGATGAAGTTATTTATCTACATGGCAAATTCAACAACCTCACAACTCTCCTCAACTCCTTCTTCCCATATCATTGCTTCACTCAATCACTCCTGGCTCTCAAATCCTCCAGCAGCCCCTCTCTCTGCAGCATCCTCACTCTCTGGATCTCCGTCCATTTCTACCCACATCCTTTGCTCCCAGGAAAATGCCTCTTCCTCCATGTCTTTTTGGTTGGCTTTGTTCCCCTCCAGCTGTAAATCTTCCTTGCTCCCTTGCAGCTCCCTAGAACCTCCCATCGTGGAGACCTCCTTCCTTTCTTTGAGCCCCTTCTCATCCTACCTCCTCCTCAAAAAGTTTATCCACATCCAAAGATAGTGAATGAAAATAGGAGGAAGATTCCAAGCCATTCCTAAGTATTAACTCCCTTCCATTCCTAACCCACCCACAGCTGATAAAAATAAGCCTTATAAAAATGGAATGAGTCATATTAACCCCAGCTCTCCTCATGACATCATGAGGAGCTCTGGCATCATACACTGCTTGAAATACCACGTGTGCATGACAGGGAGGTCTGTGTGGATGACCGTTTAGGAGAAAATGCTGCTGGGGCAATAGCCTGGACCTCCTCACCTTCCCTGCCCTGAACCAGTATCTTCTGGACACTGCCAGGGAAAGGCAGAGGAAGAGGACCTAATCAAGTACCTGCAAACCCAGAGAAGGAAACCCATACCACCCAGGGAGTCCATTCCTCCCTTCCCCACTTGAATCACCTTGAGTCAACCTTTTTGGATTTTCCCCAACCGTTTCCAAATTGATATCCAAATGAGGGGTTGAATCAAGTGCAGTCTTGAGACAAGCTCCTCCACCCTACCAACATCTTGTTACCAATTAAGAAGTAGGAGTAGATTGTGTTTTTGTTTGCTAATGCCTCTATTTCTTTTGAGGAACTGTGCCATATGAATCTCATGATGCAATCAAATGAAACCACACACACAAAGCAACAGAAATTTCCCCACATTGGGCCATGGCACGTCATCCCCATGGCAATAGTGATGTTAGGTCATATGGCTAAAACATAAAAAGGCTGAGATAATGAGACATGGACTTTGGCATGCACACAATAGTACTCAGATGAAATCCCATGTAAAAATGATATGATTGGACAATGGTCTTGGCAATCAACCGCTATTGTGTAAAAGCCTTAAGAAGGCCTTCTGCCAGCCCTGGGCTCATGGAGAGGACTAGAGGGCATCAAGAGGTGACAGAGCTTGCAGAGGGCGGAAATCACATGCAGCAACACTGCCAAGGGGTGTGGAGGGTGGTGGCAGTGGAGAGGAAGACCCCAGAATAAAGCATGTCAGCACTCCCTTTGGCTCCTACAGAGTTTTTCAGTTTCACAGTTGGCCCCAAGCATCTGTCCCTTGCTGAAGAGATCAGGCTTGACAAGTGATAGGTCTAGGAATAGGCACATAACCTTAGGTGAAGTAATCAGAATTCTTCCCTCTATTGACATATAGACAGGAGCAAGAGATATGCTTTTTCCCCTTGGGTTGCTACACTGGAAGGATGTTTCCATGGGACTTTCATTAACAGTCTTCTTTACCACATTAAGAGAAGCTGCCTGCAGACACATCAAAAGACAATAGAAGAGACTGACAGGGACACATAGGAAGCCATATCAACATCATTTGAGCCAACCTTAAAGCCATATCCACTCCATTGCTTATTTTCAACTTCCCATTTCGAGAAAGTTTTATTTATTTTTTGACACAATAGGAGTTGGACTCTTAACACTTGCAACCACCACTGACATTTAGCTTATTTGCACCTGTGTGGCAGTAGCTATATTTAATGGTCATCATCTGTTCTGTGTTAGTGGTTGTTTGATATTTTGATTAGTAGCACTGCTTTCAGCTCAAACTCCTGAGCCATCACAGTGGGTGGCTGACAGTGCTATGCAGGCTGCAGGTCAGCAGCCTCTGGTTTCTGGATGCGGAGCTGCCTCTTAGGCAATTTTCCCTCCCCTACATCCACCTCAACAGAGAAAGGAGGAAAAGTCTGAAAACTCTTGCCTATCCCTCAAATGTGAAGAGGAGAAACACAGGAGTCAAAGTAAGCTCTTTATTCCTTGTAATCTTCACCCAGTCCCTCACTTGAAGCTCTTAACAAGAAGGGATGCAGGATCACACTAGCATATGCCACAGGGGTAGGCTGGATGACTCAGCTGGAAGAGCCAAGTCAAGAAGGGTGAAAAGTTACTGCTAAGAAGGGCAAATGTTTCAAAATAAAAGTGAGAAATCTCCCCTGGGAGATATCACTGCCAATAAAAGAACAGTATATTTTTCCTCTCTAAGGGTTCTAAGATTTGAGTGGAGGAAGGTTCTAAGCAACCCAAATACTATGGACTAAATTGTATCTCCACCCCCTAAATTCATGTATTGAGATCCTACCCTACATTGTAATAGCATTTGAATATGGGACCTTTCGGGTTAACTAGGTCTAAATGAGGTCATGAGAGTGGGGCGCCCATGACAGGATTAGTGTCCTGATAAGGGATATGAGAGAATTTGCTCTCCTCAGCTACCACCAGGTGAAGACTCAGATGGTAGGTAGCCATCTACAAGCCACGCGGAGGGCCTGGACCAGAAACCAAACATGCTGGCACCTTGGTCTTAGACTTCTAGCTTTCATAACTGTGAGCAAATTAATTTCTGTTGTTTAAGCCATGCCATCCATTGAATTTTGTTATGCCAGCTACAGCTGATTGTTGTTGTTAGTTGCTGACAAGTCATGTCTGGCTCAGCAACCCTCAGAGGTTTTTCAATGGTTGACTGTTTCAGGATTGCCTTGGAGTAGATTGCCACATCCTTCTCCCATTTTTGCAGTGCTGGAAATCAAACTTGGGACCTCAGAGACTGCAGAGCAGCACTCTACCAACTGAGCTAAATCCCAGCCCTCCAGAGCTGATTAGAACAACGTAAAACCAAGAAGCTGGCTGAGTAGATGAGGGATCTGAAGGAATGAAGCAACCTGGAATGTTGACAAGACGGTTCAGCCCTCCGGCTGTGTGGGTGGGAGCAGGTACCCACAGAGTACCCTAGGGTGTCCCAAGCCTTTGTCTACAAAGGATAAATTGTTAAGCCAACAGGCTATAGACTCCATGGTGCCCTCCTGATCAGAGAGGTACTTCAGCACCACAAGAGTCTTCCACAACCCTTCAGGAGGAGTCCCCAGAGCCATCTCCATGTTCTCACTGATCAGTTGGAGCAGTCCCTGGACACCAGCCTCTGCCACCCCACCCTTCCCTGTGGCCCCCACATGGCCTCTCTACCATCCTACCGATTTAGTCCTCAGGTGCCCAGTGAGCTTATATGAAGGATATGGGACAAGAGTGGCCTCTCTCCAGATTACACTTGATTTCTGAGCCTCACAAGCCCCAAAGTCGTCTGAGCCTTGGTCTTTGATTAGTGCCTCTTCAGAAAAATTCAAGGTTTTTAAGTGAGCCTAACACAAAACCCCACATCTTAGGAAGAAGAGGTGGGTGTCCACCCTATGGCTTCTTGGCCAAACCAGTCCAGTCCCTCCCTAGATTTTACACACTAAGGAAGAGGTTGGCTCTTCTAACTCAGACAAGAAGTCCCCTCACCCCTTTGCCCAGAGCAGGGGCAGCTTGACTTATGCTAACACACTCAGAGGAATCGCTTCACTGACTCTAATTAAAGTTCTGGTCCCATATGGCTCCCCTCACCAAAAATATAGTCGTCAGGTTCTTTGAAAAACAAGAAAACAGAAAGTCTCAAGGAACAGGTTCCATCTGGGCACCTGCTAGAGACTCCCAGAGACAGGCGGGGGAGGGTTGTCACAGACGTCCACAGGCCAGGTACAGCCTCATCTCTGTTCCAGTCCAGGCCTTGTTGAACTGGATGCACAGTCACCAGTCTGCTTCTCTTGATGCCTACTCATGAAATTTCCATTCAGGTGCCTCTGGGAGAAGAGTTCAGGGAGGGTGGCAGATGGAAAGAGCACGGAGTGGACATTAACAATGGCCAGCTGTCTAGACAGAGTGTGAAAGCCTGAGTAGGATAATATGGGGTGACAGACTGTTCTGGGAAGGGATGCACCAAGATTAACAGGAAAGTTCTTTGTCATCCATTGATGGCTGCAATTGATTTTCTGGGGCCCCTCCCCACAAGCTCCTCCCCTCCACTTAAGGTTCTGCCAAAGGCATGGCAGTTCTGAGAAACAGGACCTTTAGGGGCTCATCTCATTTCTTCTCTCTGGAGGTGCTTAGGCAGCACATGCCTGCAAGGAAGGTAGACATTCAACAACAGGAGGGATTTGCCATCTTTCAGAACAAAACGCTCAATGCATTGTCCCTCCAGGCCCCAGAAAGGAAAATGGACAGAGTTCCCTTGCCTCAAGCCTCAACCCGTCCTGTTACCTCTCTGAGAGCTGGGAGTGTTTGTTTTCACAGTTCCAGGAGCATCTAGTTGGGCTTTTGCAGTGTCCCATTTATATTCCTGGTTTTGGTGCTTACTTAATTTACAATTTTGCTGCCACCATGAAGAAGGCTCTGGGTAAAAGCAATGGCAATTCAATGTCTGTATAGCTAAAGTGGCCCAGGATCTTGGAAAATTTTGCCTAGTAGACAGGAAGGAAGGAAGAAAGAAAGAAAGAAAGAAAGAAAGAAAGAAAGAAAGAGAAAGAAAGAAAGAAAGGGAAAAAAGGGAGGAAGGAAGGGAGGAAGGAAGGAATAAATAAACAAATTCACACTGATGTGGTAAATAAGACTTTCCTACAGGTGGATGAAATGGCCACACCAGAGTGATAGGTCACTAGGAATAGTATGAAGAGTGATTCCCCAGAAGTGCTTGGTAGCAGGAAGAGGGCGGTTCAGAAGTCATTTTCCTGATCTAACACTTGCCAGGTGGGAAAGGGGTGGTTCCTGGTAATCCCTCTCTTTTCAGGGCTTGTTTGACATCAGCTGCCCTTCTCACCTCTCCCATTGTCCTTGCCACCTCCTAAGCCACTGATACAGAGAAGCTGCCTCAGTCACCACTGTCTGAAGGTGGCTGAACACTCTTGGATGTTGTGCCATCATCTCAAACTTCCAACATTCTCTTTTCCTCCTTTCTCCCATCTTCAAATTCAGTTATATTTCTTGGCCTCATTTCTCACAAAGGCACCTCTGTTCTTTCAATCACATTGCTTTTTACTTTTCCTTCATTAACCCAACCCTTCAGCCCACCTTGTATTAAAGCATTGTCCTTAGATAATCTGTCAGCCTCCCTGTCACTTACAGTGAGGGCTGTGTGGGTCATGTGGTATCAGTTCAACCTCTGGAGGGGCTAAAGAATAAAAGTCAGCTGTGTGGGCAATTAACTTCATCTCATCAAGCCCCAGGAAAAGCCCTGGATACCAAGGCTTCACTGAGTTTCTCTGGCAGGCAGCACTCCTGCATTGTCAGGAGGCATTGTCACATACCATTGCCAAGGGGCCCGCGGCTGTACCACTTTAGTGTCTGATCCCATCAGTTCTCCTAAGCTAAGCAGGGTGGGGCCTGGTTAGTACTTGGAGGGGAGACTGCTTTGGAAACACCAGGTGCTGTAGGCTTGGGAGAAGGACCCAGCAACCCACTCCCCAAAATAATCAGCCATTAAAAACCCTATGAATAGCAGAAAAGAACTGACAATAGCATTTTACCTGTTGTACATAGGGTTGCTATGAGTTGGACACCAACTCAATGGCACCTAACAACAGCAACAACAACCAGGAGGTGTCAACACTGGGACTACATGTGTGAACACAATGGAATATCCAAATTTGGAAACCACCCTCACCCTAACCCACTCATCTTGGCTGAATTTCATCTGTACCTTTTCACTGTAATAGACCATAACAGTGAGTGCAAACACTGTCAGTGACTTCCATAGCTCTTTCTAGCAAATTATCAAACCTTGGAGTGAAAATGTCCGCTTTGAACTTACAATTAATTGATATCAGAGGTCAGGGTGATCTTATGGACTGTCCCCTAACTTCACACCTTCTCCTGCCAGAACCTACAACTGATCTGGCACATAGGGGTTGTTTGATTTTTGACAATCTAAAGAGAAAATTCAAAAAATTTCTCTATCACAAAAACCACAAGCTTGAGGGTAAGGATTATATCTTGGTCAGTTGTAGAAATTTTTGTTCATTTTGTTTTGTTTAGCTTTATTCCTAGTACTAGGGCATATCAGGTAGTTATAATAATTTATTGTTAAATTAATGAAATAGCTATGTGTCCAGTTAAGACCAAGTGGCAAGGGAAGCCAAGTGAAAGCAAGTGTTCAGCCAAGACCAAATGATTTAGATTTGCTATTGATCCTGAAACTTAGGGAAATAAGCAAGTTTGTACAAATTTTCTGTGTTTTGTTTTTTCCTGCAATAGTTGAGGTTGAGCCCAGGGCAAATGCTTTACCACTGCACTCCAACCCCAGCCCATTTTTTTTGTTTTTGTCTTGAGACAAGGTCTCAATAAGTTATACAGGCACCTTTGGCCTTGAATTCCTTATCCTCCTGCCTCAGCCTCCTGAGTTGATAGGATTACAAGTGTGAGCCACCTGCTACCAGCAAATCAGGAAGAGGAAAATTATCACAGTGAAATTTAACCAAGGCAAATTTGCTGATTGGTGCTGTCCTTCATATTACCAGATTAATGTATGAGGTAACACCTCAAGCTATGGATTCCAAAAACATGGATTGGAAACTTTAGACCCATATGTGCAACTGCCCAATGAATATTTGCTCTTGATCTTAGGGTTTATTCATCATCAAACTGGAGCTCATCAGCTTCCCCATCTACAATCCTTTGTCTTTCCATTGTTCTCCCATCTCAGTGAACAACATTCATTGCTACCCAGTGGCTTGAGTCAGAAAACTAGAAACCATCTCTGATTCCTTCCTCTCCCTCACCCCCTTAGCCAGTTATCACCAAGCCTAGTGGATTATTATTCTAAATATTCTTTGTTTCCAGCCTTATTTCTCCAGAAGATCGTCACCATTTATCAACAGGCTTGCAACTTCTTGCCTACTGCTTTTCCTGCCTCACTTTTAGCCCCATCCAATCCATTCTCCACAATGCAACCAGAGTGATAATGTTTAGGGCAGCAAAGATCTTCCGTTGAATGTCTTCTCACAGTCTTTTAACAATACTCACTGCCCTGTGCAAGGTACTTTCCATGCAGGTTACTACCTTCCTCTCTAGCTTCCTAACCCACTGCTTCCTCCTCATACTTGATGCCCCAGCTATTCTGAGCTCCATGCAGTGCCTCGAGTTCACTGTACTTCATCTCTTGACTCCTGGCATGAGTCCATCTTATTCCTGTTACCTGGGATGCTATTCTCTCCATTTCACCTAGCTAATTCTTATGCATCCATTAATTATACATAAAGTTCAATACTCTAGATAGTATTCTGTAACATATTGAATTTGCCAAAGGGGGCCACAATATCTCTCATCTCACATGTTCTTTGGTGTCCTCAGCTGCCCATGTATGGGATCTAACTGATCTGAGGTTTTCATGTTGTGAGGAAGCTCAAGCCACATGGAGAGGCCATTCATAGGTTCTCTAGTTGATAGTCCCTGCCTAGGTCCCAGACGTGAGTAAGGACACCTCCCATGATTCCATCTCCCAGCCACTTGAGTTTTTCTGTCAGAGATCATAAGTATTGTGCAAAATAACTGACCTCATTCTTCCCTTCCTAAATTCATGAACTACAAATTCTGTGAGCACAGTTATCTGGTGATATTGTGTCACTAAGTATTGGGGCAATTTGTTACCCAGCACGTTCTCTGACAAGCCGGGTCTGTTTTATGATCCCATTCTCTGGATTTCCATGGCATCTTATACCCTCCTTTACATACTGAATTATCATTGTCAGTTCACTCATCTCTACTACACACTAGAGATTAAGTCTATTAAGGCACAGATCACATTAGCCTTATGAACCTATATATCCTCAGCACTCTGCATAGTGCCTGACACAAAATCGGCGATAAATAGTAACTGTCCAACAAATCTTCAGAATGGGAATGCCAGGACAGAACTAGAAGGCTGGCCAAAAGCATCAGCACAGCAGGAAAAGTGCAGCCCAGAGCATGTGCTCAAGAAGTCACATGTGGCCTCCTGTAGGAAAGCACCTCAGAGTGCAAGGGTTAACAAGAGCCTAACCTCTGTTCTGTTACAAAACTGTCCTTCCATTTATGAGATTTTTATTAAAGGAAGACAAGCCCTGCACTTAGAAAGATCCAGTTAGCAGAAAACTTAAAGGCCTGGGCTATGGCTCTAGATGGCAAATTGTACTGGGAGTTTAGACCACAAAGGGACTCGAGGAGACAAACAATGTCTGGCTGACCTTTTTTTAAGGCCTGAAGTTAATTATTAATCGTAGGGCCTGACCCAAATCTATTGAGGCTAGAGTTGAATCCTGATTTCAACAGATGCCTTTATGGTGCTCCAAAAGATCTGGAGAAAAGGGCCAGGATATCGCACAGTGGAATGATGAAAAGATCAGTGAGATTCATTTGCTGGATAAAGAAAAATTAAAAGTGTTTAGCCAAGAAGGCAAGACATTACTCAGAGAAACTGGATGGAAATATAAACACTTCAATTTTTGGGTCAAGTAAAAAACTGAAAAAAAATATTATTTAATCTTGTTTCTTGGTTAGAATTCAAGATAATGTATTAGAAGTGAGTTTTGTCACATGCAAAATAACTACTACTAATAGCACAACATTCAAGTAAGTTATACAAGGAAGACTGAGGGTTGAAGTAAAAATTCCCTGAGATGGAAAGGAGAAATTCAATAAGAACTATTTTGTCAGTAAAGAATACCTTTTAGGATTTTCTTCTCTCCAGATCCCTGAAATTTCTTTCTCAAAAAAAAAAAAAAAAAAAAAAAAAATATATATATATATATATATGGAGAAGGACCTGGCAATCCACTCCCAAGACAATCCCAAAACCGTCAGCCATTGAAAACTCTATGAGGGTCGCTATGAGTCGGATACTGACTCGAAGGCACCTAACAACAACAACAACAATATATATATGGCATTGTTAATAAAATATCCAATTCTGACAAGTGTATGAGTAACATTTTTACTGAGTCACCTCATCATCAGAGGATTGGGGTCTTTTAGAGGTTTGCCCTGGTTCTTGAAAAAGTAAAAAGTAAAATTTTAGTGTTTTTTTGATATGTAAAATATGTGCCATTATATAAAATTCAACAGGCATAAAGGGCATAACGTATACATAATTGTAAAATATACATAATTGACATACATAATATAAAATTCAAAATACAGGTGCAAAATACCTATTAAATCTTTCTAATGTTTTTAATGTCGAGTGTTTTTTCCTTTTTCTGAAAATCAAAAATCCTTGAATTGTTTTATTTTGGGCCTGCTTCAAGAATAGCATTAGGAGTAATTTTCTATATTTGTACCAAAAAAAAAAATCTATTCAACTGGTCTCTGGTGTTACAGAGTCACTTTCTATTTCAATTTAACTCTTCTTAATTAATTACTTTCCTTCCAACATTCCAAGACTCATGACCATGGCAAAATCCTACCACCTAGTGGTAAAAATCTTTATTCTCTTTATTCTAAGCCCTTATTCTAAATCCATTTTAGAATTTGGAATACATTACCCGTTAGCAATTAGCTACATCTATATATCACTTTTAAAACTTACTTTTGAAAGAATAAACCATTAAATCACCTCAGTGAAAAACTATGTCAATTTTAGCCCCAACATCTTCAGCAGTGTTATCATTTAGACAGTAGTTACCATGAACTACAGAGATCTACTTCAGTTTTAGGATTTTTTGCATTTTCATTTAATGTTACCAGCATCAAAATCTAGGCACAAGTGCATGACTTTGGTCACAGTTTTAATATCCTGCACATGTTAAGCCCAATAAGTTCACATTCATATCTGTCTCTGGAAGTCATTCAAGTTGAGAGAGTTTGGTGAATCTTTGAAACAAGGTCTCATTCTTTCAGGAGGTTGTATTTTTAAAAATAAGTAGACAATAATTCTATATTGTTCATAGATATGGGTTGTTTAATATTTTGTTTAGCTAGACTACTCGATTAGGGGCAATAATCTAAAAGTCACAAAACCTGCCTCAGAAATTATAGACTGAGGATCTAAGGAGATAGAAAAAGGGAAGGAAAAGAGAGGGAAGTCAGGGAGTCAAAATCATAACGCAAAATATATAAGTACCTATTAAGAAGCATTAAAGTACTATCATGGGCTATAGCTCCACAATGTGTTTTTGATTTCTAATTACTCAAATGAGCCATGGAAATCACCATATCCACCTGTAAAATATCCTTGAATGCAAAGGCAGAATCCTTGGCTAAATAAATCTCTGATATGAGCCTATATGGACAGACTTTCTTATCTTATAAAAATCAAGTCCAAAGAATAAGTTGATAGTGAGCCAAAGAACATCAAAAAATAAATTTTTAAAATCAATCATGATTCAAATAAGTTGAGTGTTGAAATAATTGGAAGTAAAACTATACATAGAAAACTAATACTGAATGGATATAGAAAAGGATTGAAAATGAAATGCCAAAAATGTCATGTGAGAGGAGCCAATTATGAAAAGAGAGTGGGAGTTATAATTTGAATCACAATAACAATTGTTGGTTGGTTGATGAACAATCCGCGATCACGTGGGTCTTCCAAGATCAAGGAAATCAAGCCTATGTCTGCTAGAGTGCAGGCATACTGCCTACACATACATGGTTCTGGAACACTAGCTGCCATTTTAAGCACTTTATTTTCTCAGGTACAAATACAAATTGGAAGAAATCTGAAGATGACTAAAATGCCCATGGAAGGACAGATTTTCTTCCAGATAAACTAAGTGAGTTAAATATGGAAAATCTGGATCAGAGACAGCAAAGACAAAGAAGGAAGGATACATGGATGAAATTTAGTCACAAAAACTGAGCACAGCCAAATTTCTACCAGAAAGGTTGAGAACAGCGGAAAGAATTAAATCCTGCAAAGCCATAATGCAAGGACTTTCAGGGTCTTAGGCAAAGAGACAGAACATAAAAACAACATGGTGTGAATTACAGGGAACACATCCAAGCTTTATGAAGGAAAGAGAACTTGCTGGCTCTAAAACTCATGAGTCAGGAGCTGAGCCGAGTACTGCAGAAGACGTCAGGAACATACAGACTTTCTAGTCTGTAATATTGGTATAGTCTCTAAACCAGGGTAGTTTCATGACAGGCAAACTGTGCAGTCACCCAGGACCCTCTGCTTAGAAGATGCTCTTCCCTTGCCATCTTGAAATTCTTAATAATTTATAAACAAGAGGTTTAGATTTTTGTTTTCCACTGGGTCCCACAAATGAAATAGCTGATCCTGCACTACTCTCAGATTGTAAACAAATTTTCACCACTACTGGCAAAATGTCATTTTTCCTTACATTTAAGACACCACACAAACCTAAAGAGAAAGTAAGCAAAAACAAACACAGTCTATTCTCCTCCTAACTCTCCAAGATTCTGTTTCTGTCCTACTTGCTTCTAGACAGCAGCCACACAGAGTGCGTGCCTTGCCAGCACAATTGCATCATCAGAGTCCATAAGCAATAGATTCCTCCACAGAGGTCATGGCATGCTAGTGACCTTGTTCTTTGGCCAACTGGCATCTGTAATCTTTCTAGATTAAACTGCCTTTCTTCATGCAGTATCCACAGCCCACCTCTGATAAGTAAAGAGATACATAAGCAAATAAGAATATAGAACTTCAAGGCATAGGAGAATTATGGGTTTTTATTCCCTAACAATATTAATAAGCAGGAAATTGTAGGGGAGACACATGTATAAATTCATCACTAACACTATTGTTTCTTCATTGGTTTATTCAAAAAGTCCTCCTCTCTTCCAGACACTGCTGGGCATTGAGGATTTAGTGATGAATAAGACAGACAGGACCTCTACCATCACAATGGTGTCAGTCCAGTGCAAGGTTGTGTCTTGGGAGCTATGCCAAATGCTTCACAACATGTTATCTCCTTCTGACATGTCATGAGATCAGTGATCATTGCCTTATTTTTAGAGAAGAGAGCCAAGGTAGAGAGGGATTAAGTTCTCTTCCTAAGACCACACAGCTATTAGGGAGCAGAGTTAATTAAAAGAATACAGAGTTAAGTTTCTAATTCAATTCACCTGACTGCAAAGCCAGCCTGGTGCCTGACAATATTAGTGCAGGTCTCCTTGAGACAATGAAAGTGAAGATATTTTAAAAGCTCTGTTTGAGCTTCTGGATACTTGACCAAAAGCCATTCAAATGGAGGGATTAGAAAGATTCCACCAAATAGAAGGGGCCCTCAGGAAAAAGACATTGCAGGGGAAAGAGCATGCTGTCAGGACCAACAAAGCAGGATTTGAGAACTAGTCAGGATTTTTATCTAGAGCATGCATGGTGTTTTGATTTTGTGAGGAGTACCCTAATTACCTTGTGGAATGAGGGCTTGAAAAAGAGACTAACCTGCAGTCTGAGAGACTAGTTGAGAGGCTGTTGTGATTATTTGAGCCAAAAGCACTAATGGCCAGTGCACACCTATAATCCCAGCTGCTCAGAAGGCAGAGGCACTGCATAATTTAGTGAGATCTTGTCACAAAAATAAAAAGTAAAAAATTGGTTGGGAGTGCAGCTCAGTGGTAAAATACTTGCCAAGCATGCATCAGGCAATGGGTTCAATGCCTAGTGCAAGAAAAAAAGAAAGTGAGAGAGGGAGGGAGGGAAAAAGAAGAGAAAGAAAGAAAGAGAAAGAGAGAGAAAGAGACAGACAATGATGACCTTAATTAGGCCACAGATGGTCAGGGTAGTTAAGAAGGGATGGATTTAAGAAATGACTTAGAATGCAATATCAAACATTCTTGATGATTAGTTGGATATGATTGTTAAGGAAAGGGGAAGGAGTAGTCAAAGGTGACCCTCAAGTTTCTAGCTTGGGTAATGAGGCAAATGATGGTGTCCCCCAAATTACCTCGGTGATATAGTGATAAGAGTGAGTTCAATGGGAGAAAGATGGTTCATGCTGTATTGGGTTGAGTTTATCTGAGCCCAGTTGTTGAACAGGCAATTCACTCTATGTTTTAAGCACAGAGCACAGATCTGGACTGTAGAAAAAGATGTGGAAATCATGTGTACTTGTGTGCGTGGTATTTGAAGCTATAAGATAAACTACCTTAGCAATAGTGTGCAGAGATAAAAGACTAGTGGGCAAAACCATGGAGAATAATAACATTAGGAGGCAGGCAGAGCAAGAGGAGCCCTAAAGGGAAACAGAATAGTGACTCTAGCAGACCAGAAGGAAAACCAGAAGAGTGCTGATCCAGAGGTCAAAGGAGTGAAAACTTTCATGAATGGAATGATTGACAATGTAAAATGCCAAAAAATAAAAAAAAAAAGAAAAAAGAAAAGAAAAAGAAAGAAATATTAAGAAAAAATAGGACTGGGCACTGTGGCATATTTCCCAGTGACCTGGGAGGCTGAGGCAGGAGGATCACGAGTTCGAAGTCAGAGGCAGCCTGTGCAACTTAGCGAGATCCTGTCTCAAAATAAAAAAAAAAAAAAAAAAATGGAAAAGGGGCTAAGGGCTCAGCTCAGTGGTAGAGCACTTGGCTAGCATATGTGAGGCCCTGGATTCAACCTCCCAGTACTGAAAAACAAAAAGAAAAGAAAAATTGGAGGTCTGAGGGTGTACTTAGTGGTAGAGTGCTTGTTTAGCATGTGTGAGGCACTGAGTTTTGTCCCAAACACCACAAGGGCAGGCAGGAAGGAAGGATGGCTGGAAGGAAGGAAGGATAGGTGGAAGGAAGGAAGGAAGGAAGGAAGGAAAGATGGAAGGAAGGAAGGGAAAACATTTGAGAAGGTTTGCAGAGAAATGTTGCCTTGTGCCACCACCTTCTGCTCTGTCTAGCTCCTGTGAGCACATCACCTGTGAAGAATTTTACCTGGTTCCAGCTGTGACCCACTCCTGGTGGCTCCCTCGCGGACACCACTACTGAGAATCAGAGGAGAAGAGCCCTGACTGTCACCTCATCCCCAGGCAAGCCTGGCTGTCTCCTGCAGCACCTGAATGGGCACTGCCCACAGGAACAGCCAAAAGGGACACAGTTACTGCTGCCACCACACCTACGCAGGTCTCACAGTCAGCTGCTCCTGCACCTTGTCTGGTCCCATGTGGCTCACCAGATTGGGTGTGAATGGCACAGAGTGGGTGCTGGGATTCCTGCCCCCACATCTCTCCATGAAGCATGTGGGCCTGTACCACTGTCTGGACAAGTGCTTCAGGCCCCTCCTGATAACTGGTGCTGCCAGTGCCACAGACCCTTACAAGTAACAGAGCAAATATTAACAGGCCAGAGGAAACCTCTACCACTGGTAGGGGCCTCCACTCTCATTGTAGAAGTTGCCACATAGGGTACACCACACACACTCTGCTGTCTACACCACATCTGCCTAAACTGCTAGAATATCCTCACCCTTGCATGACCCACAGTGGATCTCTTGAACTCTGATAACTGTATACCTTGTGCCCAAACTCAGTAATCACAGTCAAAGAAGCTACAAGGAGTTTACATTATGGCACCTAGCTAGAAATAAGCTCAACATTGCATCACAAACTAATACCTCAAGATATATTTTCAGGAAAAAGTCACTAAGAAGGCTGCCCAATAAAACTGGTAGAGATATCTATTTCACCAGTTGTGCAAATATCAACATAGGAACACAGAACATATGAAAAAACAAGGTAATATGACATTTGCAAAAGATAACTCTTTAGTCAAAAATTATAAAAAAATCAAAATGGGCCAGTTACAGTGGCAGACACTTGTAATCCCACGTACTTGGGAGGCTGAAGCAGGAGGATCACAAGTTCAAAGCCAGAGGCAGCCTGAACAATTTAGTGAGACCCTTTCTAAAAAAATAAATACATACAACTGGGTGAAATGCCCAATAAAGACATCAAAAGAATGATTTTTTAAAAAATATCAAAAGATCCAAGAGAACACAGATAGTTAAAAGAAATTAGGAAGATGATACAGGACATTAGTGAAACATTCAGCAAAGACAGAGATTTTGGAAAAGAAAGAAACAGAAATCTTAAAAATGAAGGATCAATAAGTCAGGTAAAAAATTCAGTTGAAAGTCTCAAAAACAGTCTAGATCAGCCAGGCACACTGGCGCACTTCTGTAATCCCAGCAGCTTGGGAGGTGGAGGCAGGAGTATCGCAAATTTGAGACCAGAGGCCGTCTGCATAACTTAGTGAGACCCTGTCTCAAAAAGTAAAAAAATGGGCTGAGGGTGCAGCTCAGTGGTCCAGCCCTTGCAGAGAATGCAAGGGCGAGGCCCTGGGTTCAACCACCAGTACCAAAAAACAAAAACAAAACAAAAACAAAAAACCTAGATCAGAATCAGATGCTCTGATTCTATACATAGAAAAAGATAATGACTCCACCGAAAGACTATTACAACTGATAAAGGAATTTAATAAGTAGCAGGATATAATATCAGCATACAAAAATCAGTAACTTTTTTATATGCCTGTAATTAGTTTGCTGAAATGAATCATGAAATAAATTTCATTTACAATATCCACAAATAAAATAAAACACCTCAGAATAAATTTAGCTAAGGAAGAGAAAGTCTTCCACAATGACCATCACAAAATACTGATGAAAGAAACTAAAGATAACAATAAAGGGTAGAAAGACCTCCCATGTTCATGGATTAGAAGAATTAATATTCTTCAATTGTCCATATTACTCAAATAACCCATAGATTTAATACAATCCCCCCCAGACATTCTTCCCAGAACTAGAATAAACAGTGGGAAATTCATATGGAATCACAAAGACCCTGACTAGCCAAAGCAATTTTGAGCAAAAAGAGCAAAGCTAGAGGCATCACAATACCTGATTTCAAGATGTACTACAGAGCCATAATAACAAAAACAGTATGGTGTTGGCATAAAAATAGACCTGTAGACTAATGGAACAGAATAGAGAACCCAGAAATAAATCCACACATCTAAAGCCAACTGATTCTCAACAAAGGCACCAAAACCAGTAAATGGTGCTGGAAAAACCTGATATCTGTATGTATAAAATTGATACTTGACTCTATCTCTCTGTACAAAAACTGAAAATAGATCAAAGATCTGAAACATTGAAACTACTAGTAGAGGGCATAGGGAAATGCTTCAAGTTTTTGACACAGGCAACGATTTCCTGGATAGGACTCTAAAAGCACAAGAAACAAAAGCAAGAATGGGCAAATGGGATTGCATCAAATAAAAGCTTCTACATAGCACAGGAAAACAATCAACACAGTGAAGAGACAGCCTACAAAAATAGGAGCAAATCTTTGTCAGCTAGTCATTTGACAGAGCATTAATGTCCAAAATATATAAAGAACTAAAAAAAGTCACAATAAAGAATCAAATAATCCAATCAAAATGGGCAGATCTGAATAGACATTTCTCAAAAGAAGAAATATATGAAAAATGGAAATTTATACACTGTTGGTGATAATGCAAATTAGTGCAATCTCTATGAAAAATAATAAGCTTCCTTATAAAACTAAAAATGGAACTACCATATGGTCCAGCTGTTAGGTGCTACTGAGTCAGGTCCAATTCATAGCAATCCTATGTACAACAGAAAGAAACACTCCCCAATACCGTGCCATGCCCAGTACTATGTCAGTGCTTCTCTGCTATTCATAGGGTTTTCAATGGTTGATTATTTCTGGATTGTTTCAAGAGTGGGCTGCCAGGTCCTTCTCTCCTTTATGCAGTGTTGGGGGTGATACTTAGGGCCTCAGAGAGCACAGAGCAGGACTCTACCAGTTGAGCTAAACCCCAGCCTATCTCTCTCTCTGTCTCTCTCTCTGTATACACACACACACACACACACACACACACACACACACACACGCATACACACAAGGATTTTACTTCAGCCAGTAAAACCAAATTAACCATTAACTCAAGTTATGTTGGATAAATTGCACTAAACATAAAAGAAACTTTTTCTGGGAAGAGGAAAGAATAAAGCCATAGATATTATCTAATATAGACTATGTAAATTTTTTAAAAGAAGAAGGTTGGTGGTATCCTTCTGAAACTCTTCCAGAAGAAAGCATGCCCTGGTCCATATTTGATATTTTTATTTCCTTTGTCATACTTACCTACCTATATTTAAGAGATTGATGCATTACAGCTTATAACCTGATACTATTTAACATGACTCACATAAGTAATACTTACCACTCTAATGTCATTTTACGGAATAACCTTCAGATGACAAATTGCCTTCACATGTACAATAATCTAGTGAAAGAAATTAAGCTAGAAGGAGAATGTTGTTGTTAGATGCCGTCGAGTCGGTATCCGACTCATAGTGACCCTCATAGGGTTTTCAATGGCTGACTGTTTCAGGATTGCCTTGGGAGTGGATTGCCAGGCCCTTCTCCCATTTTTGCGGTGCTGGGAATTGAACTCGGGACCTCAGAGACTGCAGCGCAGCGCTCTACCAACTGAGCGAAATCCCAGCCCACAAGGAGAATATGAGTACTTATTTTCCATGTTAATTAATAATTCTGCATTGCTAGCTTTCATGTTGGATTCTTCTGACCCTGGTTGGTGTGATTTCAACCTCGACTCAATTCTCTGAAAGTTGATGAAAGTTAATGAACTGACACTTGGTGTAGTTAATTTGCTCCAAGTACATGTTTTCTATTGTCTTGCACAGGACTCTCACATTTCTATAGCAACTTATTTTTAACTTTCCAACAAGCACTGAACTCTCGGCCTTGACCAAAATTGTGACTGTACCTATCCCCTACAGGGCTCAGAAATCTGCCTACATGAACAGAGAAAGCATGTAAGTGGACTGACTCTCAGTTAGGGGTTTGGAATCTATTGCAATGAAAAGACAAGGAGGTTGATGTCAATTAGTGAGACTGTGGACTATCTTATCAGGAAGGACAGCTGGAAAGAAACCAATGCCAAGAGGATCATAAACTGGGGCAATGTGTAAGTGTTCTTTTGCTGTGACAAAATACCTGAGAAAAACAACGGGAAGGAGGAAAGGTTTATTTTGGCTCATGGTTTCAGAGCTTTGACAGACTCTGTTGCTTTGGGTCAGAAGCCAGGCAGAATATCATGGTGGTGGGAGCGTGTGGCGGAAAGGCTGCTCACACCATGGCAGGCAGGATGCAAGGAGAGTGAAAGAGGACACAATCTAGTCCCCAAGGGCATGTCTCTAAGGACCCACTCCCTTCAACTAGGTCCCACCTCCTAAGTTGCCATCACCTCCCAATAGCCCATTGAATTATGACCTCATCAATTGCTCAGTCAGAGTACTCATGATCCAATCCTTTCCAGAAAGCCCCGCCTCTGAACATGGCTGCATTGGGGACCAAACCTTCAGCACACAAGAGTTCAAGGACATTTCAGATTCAAGCCATAACATGCAGCAAGAATAGATCAAAACCCTGGGAGTTTAATTGATACATAAAATAAGTATAATTGTAGTAAGTATGTTAGAGAGTTATAGTATTAAGAGGCTGTGGTTAGAGAATGTAGTCCTGGTCTAGGTTTTTACTGGCCTGAGCACCTGAGAGGAGGAGCAAGGTCATCTGTCACTTTGTGACCACTGATGGTCATGTCTGTCTCTGTACATGTCAGCACTTCTTAACCACCAAAAATTGTTACTATGCCATATTTTTAAAGAGAATAAATTTGTTTGAATTATTAGTGATATCATGTTTTGTTTCATGATATGTATTTATTATCATATATTACTCTTTTGAAAAAATATATGTAAAAATTCAGCTTCTACAGTATATAAATCATGGGCTAGAACATGTGTTTGTCGTCCTTGGGCAGAAATAAATAAACAATGAGAAGAGCCTGTGATTGCATTATTGCATAACAATTTTCATTTTTTTTGTGGGAAAATGAAAGCATAGAAAAACACAGTTATAAGTATGTGGTTGAAGACTGAGAGGGGAAATAAATTAGTGATATTTTCACTAAAAGATTTAATGGTTAGTGTTGTATTTATAGAAGTTATATTTCATACAGGGCTGGGGTTTAGCTCAGTTGGTAGAGTGCTGCTCTGTGCTCTCTGAGGCCCTGGGTTCGATCCCAAGCACCGCAAAAATGGGAGGAGGACCTGGCAGCCCACTCTCAAGGAACCCTGAAACAATCAGCCACTGAAAACTTTATGAATAGCTGAGAATTATTGACATATTTCTGGGCATGGCACAGTGTTGGGGAGTGTTTCATCCTGTTATACATAGGGTCATTGTGTCATACCTGACCCTATGGCACCTAACAACAACAAACACTTTTTACAAGATTTTCATTGGAAGTAAAAGAATTGCTTAATCTGTAGCCAATGAGCAGTTACTCTTCAACTATGAAATTATATTTATACTTCAAAGATTCTACCTCTAATCAAAGGATTCTAAGATATTCCTATCAGCAAATTTTAAGATATTCCTATGAGTATTTATCTTGTCTTTCTTTGACTATGAAGTGTGATAGAAAAATATGGTGAATATTTAAATTTTTAAAAATTTATTACAGTAAGAGACATATTGCCATTAATTCCCCTTAAAATACTCCCCCTAGCTCTGAACACACTTATCCCATTATTTTTGCTGCTTTCTGAAGCAGTTCTGGAAGTCCTCTTTCGTGGGTGTCTTTAGTTGTGCTGTCCTGGCTGCCTCAGTGTCCTGAATTGACTCAAAACATTTACCCTTCTTGGTCATTTTGACCTTGGGGAAGAGCCAGAAGTTACAAGCTACCAGATCCAGGGAATAAAATGGACAAGGACACACTGTAATGTTTTTATTTGGTAGAAATTGCCATACCAGAAGTGATGTATGACATGGAATATGGTCATGATGGAGGATGAAACTAAAGACACAAGAGAGGACTTCCAGAACTGCTTCAGAAAGCGCCAAGAACCATAAGGTGTGTTTGAAGACAGGGTGAGTATTTTGAGAGGGTGGGGGTTAAGGGCAATGTGTCTTTCACTGTAATAACACTTTTAATTTAAACATTCACTGTATTTTTTAAATCACACTTCATATACTAATGGAACTTGAAGTCCCATTTTGTCTTGTATCTTGTATCTATTAATTATTTCTATCTAAATCTTTGCCCCAAATTAGATTATAAAATCAGTGAGTCAAAGATTTCCAAAACACTTATGCATAGTTGTACATGTACCTGACCAGAACAGGCAGTTATGATTTTGTGGATTGAGCAGACATACTTTGCAAAACATATTGACGGATGACCGGCTCCTAAACCTGACTCAGGTACATGTTCTTGTCAGACAGAATGACTTGAAGAAGGTCAGGCAGCAATCTAGAGGCTCCTGGAGTGAGGATGGGGTTTCTGACCCCAGTGCTGAAGGCACTTGTACTCTGGCTGTGCCTTTTGCTCCTGTTTGCACTCACCTTCCCAGGTAGGGGAATTTCTGCTTTCCATCTTCTGTACAGATGGGGCTACTAAGGGTCTTGAGTTATGGTTCTGGATAGCCGATACCACCTACTGTCAGTTTCTGCAGGCGCTATCACTAGCTTTATGAAGTCAATCCTCAGGCCCTTCAAGGAGTCCCAGTCAGATCTGAAGATGGTGCATCCCTTATAAAGCCTTGGTTACATTACTTTTTTTTTACTGATTGCATCCTGCTCTGAAGAAAGAACAGATTTTTGTTAAACATAGAACAAGGCATGCTGTTCCTGTCAGCAGCAGTGGGAGACACAGCCCTGTTTTCCTCCTGTAACCTGAGGACACCCACTCCTAGGGAGCTCCATTCAGGTGAAGCAGGGTCCTTGGCTCCATGGCAGAAAAAGAATTCAGGACGAGTCAGAGTGAAACAAAGCTAGAGAGCTTTTTAATTATGGGTGAGAAATAGTACACATTATAGATTTAAGCTTGGGTATTCAGAGAAGAAATTAAAAAAAAGAGAGATGCTTAAAAGAATAATTGTACATGTCTGAGACATGGTTTCAGGTCTCTCAAGAGAGAAGGGCTCATTTCTCTTATTTTAAAGCATGTCATTTTATACATAATTATTTCAGAGTGTTTCCCCAGTAAAGATAATAATGTGTTTATTTTTAAGACATAAGCGCAGCACCAAAACAATATCTTTTAACAGTGAACATAAATTGCATGTTGTTGTTTTATTGTCAGGTGCCATTGAGTTGGGTCTGCCCCATAGTCATGGGGTTTTCAATGGGTGATTGTTTCAGGATTGTTTCCAGAATGGGCTGTCACATCTTTCTCCTGTTTTTGTAGTGCTGGGGATCAAACCCAGAGCCTCAGAGAGCACAAAGCAGCAGTCTACCAACTGAGCTAAATCCTAACCCCATGCATATCTGGTCTATATTCAAGTTTCCTATTTTATAATGTTATAAATAATATTTTTTTCTTTGTACTCTTTTGCTTTCGGCTGGTTTTGGTTTGGGGAGGTGAACTAATGATTTAATTACACTTAGTTCAGAGTTTCATATGGTCTGAGAATTAATTTATCTTCTCATACTTTTCTAATAGAATATAAAATTGGACTATGATCTCTCATGGCTTGAAGGCTTTTGATTTTCAACTATTATTTCATGTAAAGTGAATCTTTGCCACTAGGTGGCAGTGCTCTACTTTTAATTTTGTCCCAATTTATGAACTGAAAATATAAAATAAAGTAAATTTTCTTGTACTGCAATCCCCGGTGTTCAATTTTATGATTTTACTTTCCTCGTGGAAATAGAAATAAAGTTAAATTGACTAACTTGCTTACAGTTTTTGTAAATGGAATGAATCTATCCTTGTGCTATCTGGTTTTATACCTCCTTTCCTTTAATGGATATGCATATGGTTCTTAATCCAAAGCATCTATTCAAATACCTGTTGATATTTAGTTAACTGTTATTTGTTGTTTTGGATCAAAAATCCATTATAATATGGTTCCACATTTCAAGCCTGCAGCCATAGCACTGTGGCGTCAGATCCCATCAGAGCTTGGAAGCTAAGCAGGGTTGGGCCTGGTTAGTACTTGGATGGGAAACCGCCTGGGAATACTAGACACTGTAGGCTTGGGAGAAGGACAAGGCAACCCACACCCAAAAATCAAACTGCCATTGAAAACCCTATGAATAGTAGAGAAGCACTGACAATAGTGTTTTGCCTATTGTACATAGGGTCACTATGAGTTGAATACCGACTCCAGGGCACCTAACAATAACAACAACCATATTTCAATAGTATTGTGAATAATTGGCTAGGAAAGATAAAAACTCTGTATGAATATATAATAAAACAATGTGCTAAATGCCAATCTTGACAGTTACTCTTATGGGAAATTAATAAAAAAAAAATCTCTGAAGTCTAAGAATGTTTTTAAGGATTTCTTAGAACTAAAATAAGAGCACCACAGACCCATATGATAGTATTGTTATTAGGTGCCATTGAGTTCATTCTGACTCATAGTCACCCTATGTACAACAGAGGAAACACTATCTAACATTGTGCCCGGCACTATGTCAGAGCTTCTCTGTTATCCATAGGGTTTTTGATGGCCAATTGTTTTCAAGAGTGGGCTGCCAAGTCCTTCTCCCATTTTTGCATTTCTGGGGATCAAGCCCCAGACCTCAGAGCATACAGAGCAAGCACTGTACCAACTGAGCTAAACCCCAGCCTGTATGATAGCATAGTACTTAATAAAATGGGAAAAGAAGCCAGGTGTCATGGTGGATGGGAGAAGGAGGGAAGGGTGTTTGGATGGATGAACAGCATAAGAAACTTGTTAGAATTCTCTTTTATGGTCTCATAAATCTATTCTCAGAGTTTTCTGATATGGAAATATTATTTTGTTGCTAAGTGACTCAAATTATATTTAGAACTGTCAGAGACTCTGCCCTTAGGTAGATAATTCTGAATGTATACTAAAACTTTACTGCATATAAAATCTATAGGATGTAAAAGCTGTTTCTCAGTTTCCATAAAGTTGAGAGGGCAATAATTTGTGGCAAATGGAAATCTCAATATGCTCATTTTTATTCTTTTAGGCATTAAAGAATGTACACACTTTTGAATGCTAAACAATATTTATACCAATGAATTAACCTATAGTTCACTAGTAATAATTTAACCATGGAATAATTAACTATGATTTAAAATACCCCATAAATTAAGAAAGAAGTAAAATAGATATTAATTTTTTTCTCAGAAAAAAATATGAGAGAGTTTCTTTGTTGGGCATAAATAATATTCTTAACTGATGCCATCATGTAGCTAGACACTCTGACTCCTATTTTGTTGCCTTCTCTATTAAAGGGAACAATTTTCAACTGGAAATAACAAACATGATAGAAAAGAATTGAAATTTAACATAGGTAATGAGATAAAAAGTAACAGTTATTTACATCAATTCAGGTGCATAAAATGATATGAATTATACATCAGAACAATAATGGAACCAGCCATGGGCAATGGGGTGGTAATTTTGCAAACTTGCTGAGAGCACAAGTGCTCTAAGACTTCTTATTGTGTTAGGTCCCATCCAGTTGGTCCAACTCATAGCAGCGCTATGTATCACAGAACGAAACTGGATATTGGTAATTGGACATATCTAAGTTTATCTCTAAGAATGCTGGGATTTAGCTCAGTGGGTAGAGCACTGCACTGCAGTCTCTGAGGTCCCGAGTTCAATTCCCAGCACCGCAAAAATGGGAGAAGGGCCTGGCAATCCACTCCCAAGGCAATCCTGAAACAGTCAGCCATTGAAAACCCTATGAGAATTGCTATGAGTCGGATACCGACTCAATGGCACCTAACAACAACAACAAGTTTATCTCTGAGACAGGTGCACAAAGTGGCTTCTTTGTGATATCAACTGCCATGTCACTCAATGTGGATTACAGAATGGATAAAGTTACAACCAAAGATGGAGAAAAAAAGAGAGCCAGGCCTTCCACTCCCCTCTCATCTCTCCTATGTAGCGCTGGGCCAGGATGCTCTGTTGGACACACTGTGGGTGAACACTTTGGGTGGTGGGATTTCTTTCTCCTGTCATTTCCACTTATTACATAGCCAGCCTGAAAGCAAATTTACCAACAGCGGTTGATGGGCAGAACAGAATAAGAAGTGACCTGGGCACAAATGTCACCTGCCTTGGAGGGAAGCTATTTTTAGGAGTTTGGGAAAGTTGTCTAGTCAGCACCTGGTGACTTTGGGGAACTGTGTGAAGTCCTGTTCCTCTTCCTCATGGAAAAAACAAGTGAAACAGTGGGAAGCTGAGTTTGGAAGTGACCTCTAAAACAAGCAGGTGAGAAGAAGCCCAGATTCTATCAGTGTCTAGGCAGCCCACTGTAATAAGTTTTGGGGTCAAATTAGAATAGTAGAATAGCCAGGCTTGAACCACAGAGCCTCACTAAAATCAAGAACAAAATTTTAAAAATAATTGATCAATGATTGCCATAAGGAAGAGGGACCTTCTGATTATGCTCAGAAATAGATTTCAATTTGTAGTAGATTTGTCTACAAAGTAGATCTGTGCATTTGTAAGATACACCTAGTGATGTCAGATGCCATCAAACTGTGCCTAGACTAACCTTGGCCGTGCATCATTGAGCCTGAGGCTTTCTGCATCACTGTTATTGATGTTCAAAACTCAACAAGTGTCCTGTCAAATTTACCATGATTAGAAGCATCTTCCTTCAGTTATCTATGGTCAAGTCACGCTGGTTGCAGGATGCTGCCTTAACTGAGTGTGAGTGATGATTCAAAGACCTTACCTTGCTCCCTGTTTCCTCACCGTGTCAAACATCCACACCATACAGCCGACGCCAGCGTAGATGTCACCATCAGTGAGCTTCCCTAAGGACCTAGGCAAAATGACAAGCATTGCCTTCTCACCTTTCCTCTACCTCCACCTGCATCACTGCCCTTTTGCCGTCCTCTGGAGGCGCATACATTGTGTTTTACCATCTCATTCAGTCTGTTGCCTTTTAATGACTCTCCAAGGTACTCCTTAACTCCCTGCAATGCCTCATCAAAATACTAACCTGGCTTATCATTCTAAACAGAAATATACTTTACCTCTTTTCTTAAAGAACTAATATAGGATTTTCATTCTATTTCTCCAGTTTCAAAACAAGAGGGAAATTTATTTAAGAAGAGACCCAGGCGGTCTCCCATCTAAGTACTAACCAGGCCAACCCTGCTTAGTTTCTCAGATCTGACAGGATCTGATGCCACAGTGCTATGGCTGCAGCCAGAAAGTCATATATGTGTGTGTGTGTGTGTGTATATATATATATATGGAAGGACCCAGCAACCCACTCCCAAAAAACAACCCACCATTGAAAACCCTATGAATAGCAGAGAAGCACTGACAATAGTGTTTCACCTGTTGTATGTAGGGTTGCTATGAGTTGGACACTGACTAGATAGCACCTAACAACAACATCATAACTTGCTACCACATAAAAGAAGATTTAGAATCTACACTAGCAGTTCAGTCACTATTCTCTGAAGAAATTATTCTCAAATTTCAATAGACATCAGAATCATCTGGATAGCCTGTTAAAACACAAATCCCTGGGCCCCAATTCAAGTGAGTGGGTTTTAGGTGGAACCTGAGAAATAGCATTGCTAACAAGTCTCCAAATATAATTCATGCTGATGGTCTGGGGGCACACTTTGAGACCAAATGGTTTAGACTCACTGTGGCTAAGAAGCTGGCCTCTGAAGCCAAACTAGAAGGGTTTGCACCTGACCAGTTACTGATTAGTTGTATAAACTTGGGCAAGATATTAGACTCTCTTACTCAGTCTCCTCATCTGTGGAGACCTTGGGTTATTTATATGTACATATGCACTCCAGCTCAATTTGTATTTTATCGTCTACCCACCTAAAGTCAAAAGCAAAATGAGACTTTACCCAAGATAGCAGGAACATCGCAAACACTTCAAAGTCATTTGCATTTTACTATTAAATATCTTTGAAAAATAGTTAAATGTCCCCCAGCAGCCAAATTATTCCATTGTTTCAAGACTTGAGCTACATCAATATACTTTTCCTTATCTCCACCAGAAGATTCTCAATGATCTGGGATTACAAATGCAGAACTAAAGCATTTATTAGCCAAACAAAGTCTTAGAACTTTTGTTCTTATTTCTAAAACAAAACTGGTACTCCTGTGCAAGTACTTGTTACTAAAATGTGTTAACATTACAATAGTTTTAAGTACACAAGCCTTGGAAAGAGAGATAATCCTACCCATCCAACATCAAAATTTGTAGCTCACAAGTCCTGGGGTGAAATGTGAGCAGCAAGTTGCTGAAGAGAGAGGGATAGTAAGGACAGGAAACACAAGTGAGTCCATACAATCTATGTCAAAGAAAAAAATCTCGTTTGTCCTCTTCATCACTTCTTTTTGAGGCAGAGAATTCTCCTGAATGATTGTTGTTGCTTAGAATTACTCAAGACGATTATCAATGAATGACCAGCAGGAAAGGCTGCCATTATTTCCTTCACCATAAAGAACAGATAGCTTCTGTAAGGAATTTTAAAAGTCATGTTAGCCATGAAGGTAGCAAAATAAGAAATAAAGAAACAAAAGAATGTTATCACTGTTCTTAATGCATTTATATGGGCTTCTGCCCTGACGTTTGAAAAACCATGAAGTCCATTTTGCATCCGATTTGTGTGCTTGTAAAGAGAGATGAATAACATAGATGTACACATCACAAATATGGTTAGTGGAAGAATTAATGCCAAGTTCACAAGAAACACTTCATTAGTGTCCTTTACCTCGAGGTAAGTTGTCTGCAGTGAGGTGTTTCTAAGGACATCATCAGCCTCATTTTCAAGGAAACCTGCCTTGATACACACAGCTGCAATGCCCACTGAGAACAGAAAACCGCCCAGAAGCAGCCAGTATATGAGTTTTGAAATCCGGAATTTCAGCCAAAGAAAACAGGAGTGAGTGAAGCCTGAAATCTTGAGGCAGTAAAATACAGAAAGGGCAGTGGCAAACCAGAGACTGATAGAGCTAAAAAACATCCAAAAGAACATGACCCTTGCATTGTAAATATTTTCATCATAGTCGAGTGGAAAGAAAACATAGAAAATACTTTGTACCATTAACATCATCTGCAGGCCAAGTCTAGATATCCCTATACAGATTAAGAGGATTTGAATTGGCCCTAGCTTTCTGGTTTTGATCAAGTCATTACAGTTCATGATTATGAGAAATCCATTTACAGTAATCCCTGTGAAGAATTCTGTTGACATGATGATCATATGAAGAACAAGCAAAAAAAGGAAGGCCATGTTTCCTACAATGAATCTTAGCGTTTCCTTGTGGGTGGTCTTAAATACCTTCTCCTGAGGATCTTGCACACAGGAACATAGAGCACTGAGAAATCCAACCTTCTGCCAACTGCTAGATCACAGGTAGAATCTTACACTAGTTTTTCTCATAAGGAAGAAAATGAGAGTGGCTACTTTTTAAATATGCTGTTCTTCCCATGAGACCATGGGAATGCAAATCCAAAAATTTGAATGATGGTTAGGTCTTCCAATTGAATCTTTAGAAAAGTTGCCATATATGAACTATTTCATTCTCACTCTTACTCAGTTTAAAAAAAAAAAAACTGATTGTAAGTATGTTTCATTTAAGTTACTGCTATTACATTTTTGTCTTTTATTTTTCCTAATGCCAAATACAACTTCCTCAGAACAGAAGGTTATTTCCTATCATTGCCACATATACCCAGTCTCAGATGTGGCTTTCTCCAGCCACATCTCTTGACTCTTTCCCCAAGACACTTTTTACCTTACAATACTTCTGAGACACTGTAATAAAATTTTTCCTCCTTGTATGCCACTCTCATCAAAAGTTATTTCCCCACTAGACTTGAACATCAATTCCTGGGACATAATTTTTAACCTTAGAATCCTCCTTTCCCCTAAATATATCATACTTTCATTGCCTTTTTGGGGTTAGCAAATCAGAGATATAAAAGTAGTACATAATTGGTTCACATGCTCACATTATCCTATGCTCTAGTTGAACATTACTTCACATGGTAGATTGTTCAAAAACTTCGTTCTTATTAGTAATTTTTAAATTAGTGTACAACATCATAGGTTTCATTATGACATTTCCACATATGCTTATCATCATACATTGCTCATGTTCATCTCCACTTGTACCCTCTCATGACCCCCATGTACCCCAAAGATTGCCTTCCTCCCCACCAGAAGCCTTTTTTTGTGAAGCAAAGTTTGAGTTTATTTAGAAAACATTTTAATATATATTTAAATGTGGGCATTAAGGGCGACAGAGAGACCATTAAGAGAAGGATAGTTAAACCTACTCAAGGTCTGGGTTTGGGCCTCTCAAGAGTCCCCTGTTCAGGAACTTTTAACCACCAGCAGAGGGCATAATTACCATATTAAAGTGAGCTTCCTCCTTTACCAAAAAGAGGAGCTCATATAACCCTGTTGAACTTCACATCACTTGTAAAATGTAATAAACTATTAGTATATAATGAAATGCAGTACAGTGCTTCACAAATACTTCCTAGGGAGCACTCAACAAATGTTATTTGCTATTAACATTACAAATGTGTCTCCTCATGATGTGCTTAACCACGGCAAAAAATAATAACAATAATGATTTTTATAAAGAAATATTGCCAATTGGAGGCTAAAAAATAAGGTTAGTAATAGTATTAAAAATAGAAAGAACAAATGATTGGATTTCTCACTCACAGTCCCTATTGATGGTGATTTTTGGAGTTCCCCAGGGTCTTCCCTGAAACGTGGTCTGCTAGCTGGTGAAAGCAAATGTCAATGCAATCTGCACAACTTTCCCCTGCCAGCATCCTCATTCCCCCCACTCACCTTCTACACATCACAGCTCTCTAAAATGTAGCAAGATTGACCCCATCCCTCTCTCTTCTAAAATTCTGATTTCATGATCCAAACAGCCTGATTTTCATTTTTGCCTCTGGTTTTTGGTCTTGGTGCTTTTTGTCTATGAACCATAACTTTGCCCTGCAAATGGTATTTGCCTTGCCCCTTGTCTTTCTGGAGGCATTCTCACTTCTAGGTGTAGGTAAGGAAACTTTATCTCAATTCTAAACTCTATTCCAGTGTCATGACTGTGCGGTGAAGGAAAGAAAAAAATCCAATCAATCTCAGTCGTCTATTTTTCAAAAATTCTGTTTGCATTAACATTTTATTATAAATGTTTTCAGTGAATGATTTTACTGAGTTGTATGTGCTTGAACATCAAGGGCAGCAATTTTGCATATACATAACCAGCCAGATAGCAAGTACATACCAAATTATTAATTATGTAATGCCAAACTAGAATGTACACTGACTATTGGGGTAATTTTTTATCAAGATAGATTTCCATTGATTTATTTTTACCATACTGTTACAAGCTATTATGAAAAAGATATATTAATGTGCCCCCAATACTTCACATTTTAGTGCAGCAATGGAGGTCTTTTTATATTTCAAATATCTTCACCATAATAACCAGGATGTAAGTATACAGCAACCAATATGTTATCTTCCTTATTCTCCATTTTCCCTTTTCTATAGTCTTTTCTCTCAATTTTCCATACTACTGTAAGATAAAAAGGGCGGATCAATATATGGAAACTCTTGTTAGCAAAACAAAAGTATTAATACATTGTAATCAAGATGAATTTCTCTGATGATCATATTTTATAAAAACATTTCATTGTTAAAATTTCATTTTTATAATACTACAGAATGAATATATATTATGGATATAATTTTTAAGATTTTTATTGAATTTCACTCCTTAAATAAATACATAACCTGTTAAGGTATAATATATCCACTTTGTGTATCCAAGAGCTTTAAAATTTCTTTTGGTTGAGTTACTTTCAAACAACCTTGCATTTGTCACATCCATACAGGGGCAGCTGGCTGCATGGACTGTGGGCTAAGTGATTCAACTGTGAGATTTGAATTTACCAGAGCTCATTTCATTCTGAAGTCCTGGATTCTAGCTCTCGTTTGCCTCTCTAAATATACCAGTTTAATTGAAGAGAGTGCTTCACTTTTGCAAAAACTATGCTAGTAATATAATTGACATTAAGCTATACTTTAGTTTGTATTTGCATTTGTGATTTTCCAGTCATATGTGTACAGATTTGCATTTTTCCTGTTGATTCCCATTTTGGAAGTAGATGTGTAGGGAAGAGCTCTTTCTCAGTTGTAGGAAAAGTTCATGGTGAGTGAGATGGTCTTCGTGTTACTAGTTCATAGGCTTGTTAGAGATTTGGGAAAGCCTATTCCCACATGGAGAGAAATGATTTTCAAATTAAACAATACTTGAATGTTTTACTAAAACAATAAATTTCTTCTTGAAGAAAAGTAATTTCTACTAAGAGGCACAGAATATTTAAATTAATTGGATTAATTTCACTTCAGTTACCTCTTTTCAATCAACATATATTCTTCTAAAATGCTCATATACTTCATAAGAATTGACGCACCTCCAGGGGAGTTCTTGGTCTTTGTTTGCATTTTGAACAATGTACTAACAGATTCTTCTGATTCTAACATTGTGGACATAAAATAACTGAAAAATTGGGATGTACTTTGAACATTGATATTATGACCATTTTCCATGCAACAGAGAGCTGCCTGCTTATGCTGCTTGCGCAAATATTTGAATTTTTAAAAGAAGTATACTGAATTTCTACTACATGCTAATGGTTAGGTTACATGCTTCATAAATCACTAATGAAGACTAAAGCTATTTTTATTTGAAAATATTTTTGTTAGCAGTTTTTCCACTACTCTAGCTTTACTGTTAAAGTTTTCAAAATGAATTGGCTTTAAAGACAGAATATTCGTACAAATCAATTCATTGGATTAGTTTCATTCTGTGAAAAGACTCAAAATACTTTTTAGGCTTCTGTAAAGTACTGACTCAAAATTTCATTTGCATTCTGTCATGTTATTATCCAGTTCTAGGAAGTAAAAGAAGTCTGTATGATCTTAAAAGAGATACCCTGCTCACATATTGACAGTATTTAATTTTTTTGTTTTTTGATACAGTTCTGGGTAGTTGAACCCAGGGCCTCATGCATGCTTGGCAAATGCTCTACTATTGTGCCACACTCTCGGAGTCTTTGTTTATCTTGAGACAGAGTCTTGCTAAGTTATGCAGGCTGCCTTTGGCCTTGATCTCATGATCCTCCTGCATTCAAGGCATTTAGTTCACTGTCTCTTTGCTGAGACCAGACTCCAGTTACTGGAGAAACAATGCTTTGAAGTCTTTGCAGTATATCTTCATGCCTTTTTATGTTCAGTGTAGTTTTTCTTATTGAATTTATTCAGAAATTCTAATAAGTTGTCTCTATGGATTTGGAGCTTAGAGACAAAGTAAGTTTTGTTTGTGTGTTTAATTTATTGCCTCAGTTTCCTTCCCAAGTTTCTAGAATAACATCAAGTACAGGTGGGTGAAGGAGCATCCAAATAAGGTGATCATGAGGTTCATAATTCAAGCTGCAAAAATTACTTCCATAGTTGTTATATTGCATCCATAGGGTTATTCTCTTAAAAAGTAGATATAAAATTTTAAAAGTTAATGAAATTTGATAACTATATTTGGTTCTGACAATTATTTATCAGTTTATTTGCCATAATATTGTTGTTGTTAGGTGCTGTCGAGTCTAGTCCAGCTCATAGCTACCCTCACAGGGTTTTATTGTTTCAGGGTTGTTTTGGGGAGTGGACTACCACGTCTTTCGCCCAGCCATAATATTGTTGTGTTGTTGTTAGGTGTCATGGAGTCAGTGTCTGACTCATAGCGACCCTATGTATAAGACGCAAAACACTATTATCAGTGTTTCTCTGCTATTCATAGGGTTTTCAATGGCAGATTGATTTTGGGGAGTGGGTTGCTGGGACCTTCTCCCAAGCCTACAGTATCTGCTGTTCCCAGGCAGTCTCCCATCCAAGGGCCTGACCCTGCTTAGCTTCCAAGAACTGACAGGATTGGAAGCCACAGTGCTATGGCTACAGGCTTAGCCATAATATTAGCAAATAGTTATTGTATTCTTAGCACATATTTCAGGCATTAGTATAACATGTAGTATCATTTCATTCTTACTCTAAAACTATGCAATTACCTCACTTGATTAAGACAGTGAAGAGCAGAGACTGACATTTGAAGGTGGTGTGAATAAGGACTTGAATACAGGTGGTCTGACTCTTCTTGGAGGTCGTTTTGTTAACCAAAATACCACAGCATATTCAGATTGGAATACTCTGCTTCACCAAAATTGTAGAAAAATACATATAACATTTGAGAATTACATTTTAATTACTGTAATACTTTTCTTCTCTCTACATAAAAATAGGACAGAATTAACTTAATACATTTATTAAGGATAATGTCTGTAAAGTGGGGAAACTGTACAATATTGGTCTTGGATTATTAGTGTATCTAACTGCAACAAAATGACATGGGAGCAAGGTAGAAAATAGCAAATAAAACCTAAAAGTAAGTATTCACTAAATATTATTGATTGGATAATCTATGGGGAAAGAGGCACAAATAAGTTCATTGGAAAGCTATTGAAATTCTAGGACTCATACAAATATTAATGCTAGAAGAAAGGAGCCCCTGACCACCCTCCTCATTTTATAGAGAAAGATATTATAGAATCCTAAAGGTCACATGACATTTTTAAAAAAATTATAAAGTAAGTATTGGTAGAACTTGCATACCCCATTGATTATCAAAGAATAAACTTCCTTCTAAGTCAAACAAATGTATAGAAGAAAAATATGAAAATCTACAGTTTTTATTTTGTCAACAATTTCAGACTCAACTTCTGCCAAAACCTGGAAGAGGTTGAGCTGTCTTTGTATGAGCTATCTCTTGTCTAGGAAAGGTGAAGAATAGGATTTCATGATGCAGTATTTACCACTTAGAAAGCTGAACTAACCAAAATGCAACATGCATTCCATTATACCACCAACCTGACATAGACAGTAGCTTACCTCCTGATGTATAACAACAAGTAGCATGTATGTAATCAGGAAAAGTCATTGATAGCACAAAATATAGTAAGAGCTTAATAGCATAAATGCACCCTTTAGGACTGAGACGTGTTTTAAGAGAATAAGCAAATAGAGTATAATTAAATGATTCCTTATCCACTAAAATAATGATACATACTTCATACTTTAAATTCTCTAGTATTTATAAAAGAAAGAGATATCTCTACAGTAGGTATAGGAAAAAGTAGCCTTGATATGCTAGGTAATTTACCTAAACTAAACCAGGAAAATCCATGACAGAGCATGAATGCACTGAGTTCCATAAACATAAATGGATAATTTTCAAATACACTAAGTCACAATTACTCCATAATTGGGCCATTTCATATTCTGACCTATACACAGATACAACTCCAAATCAAAGTGCAGAACACACCTAAAAACAATTTTTTAAAGTTATGAAAGGCTACTACCACTTAGTTCAACTTGAAAGCTAAACTGTTTCAATAAATAATGTTTAATATTTTGATTATGATCTGTTCCATCTTAGGGTTATTTTTTAAACTATTTTCTCAATGTCCCTTCCATATACGAATTAACCATATTCCAACATAAGACTCTGCTCTGCCTTTGTACTTTTATAAGAATTCTGGCATCACAATGAAAAGAGAGGACAATTTGTTGGAGAAAGATATATTCATAACTATTTTCTTGGTCCTTTCAAAGATAATTTCTTGGGATAAAACATTAGATAGCAGATACAAACCAATCAACAATGAGTTAAAATTCCCCCACCATCAGTTATCTTATTCAGCTTTAGCATGGCATGTTGGGTTGTCCATAATAAAAGAACAATTACTGACCTTTTTTCTTTTTTTGGAGAGATCTCAAAAGCTTAAAGTGTGTTTTTCCTTATCTGAAATCTAACTGATTCTGTCTCAAAGCAATATGAATAGAAAATAAAAAGTTTCATCCTCAGTTTTGGTGATAAAGGCATTTTAGAACCCCTGATGAATCAAAGAAGCAATATATAAACTTTCAGACATTCATATGATGCTATATTTACAAGTGGAGAAAAAGTAGTATATCCTTTCCTTGATTTACATGCAAATGTGATGTGGTGCGTCTTTTGTATCAACACAGAGGGGAAGAAAACCAGGTTATATTAAAACTAGTGTGTATAAATTGGATTTTTTTCTCAAAAGGTGCCTGCATACAAAATTCCAATACTCTAGGAGACAGACCTTCTGAACCCAAGCACCTAGATCATATATTTATGACCATGACATCTAAAACCTAGCATGTAAGGTATTCATTTTTCCTCTTCTAGAGTTGGATACCGACTCGATGGCACCTAACAACAACAACAACAAAAGATTATATGTATCGTGTGTGTGTGTGTGTGTGCGCGCGCCCACATGCAACAAAATATGTGTACCTAGTAACATACTAGTTCTTCCTCTTGGAAGCATAATTTGGATTCTAGAGAATATATTCTGATTGAGATTTAATAATGAAGACTAGATTTTTAGAACTGAAATTTTCAATGGATTAAATATATGTTCTAATTCACTAACGTTTGTGATCACTGGAAACAGACGAAAATTGGAAAAGAATCTTAAGAGATTTTTCTTTAGGTATTTATACTACAATAGCTCTCTTCTAACTATGAAAGTATCTGCCCATTCACTTTAAACTTTGAAAATTTTATATTTAATATGATAGCTTAATTATCAGTCATGTAAACATGACTACAATTATAATGAGCCTGCAGCCATAGCCCTGTGGTATCTGATCCCATCAGATCTTGGAAGTTAAGCAGGGTTGGGCCTGGTTAGTACTTGGATGGGAGACTGCCTGGGAGGGGAAACAATGTAAAGGGATAAAGAGAGAGAGGATATTTTCAATGTAAATGATGCAACTTCAGGAATATATGGGAAAAATAGTGGAATATAACCCTTATGGGGTTATGAGTTTTACTATACATTAATCAAAATGTTCCATAAACTTTGTAAGTTGATGAAAGTGTAACAAAAAGTGATGTAGTAGTTGCATAATGGAAAAAGCAAATGCTGTATTACTTTGTGCCTCACCAACATTTATAGCATAGCTCTGCAATGTGTGCATAAAATCAGCACATATTGGATTAAGATCAACACCGTACTAGCCTGGGAAATATGGCTCTTAGCCTATCTTTCTCAGAAGAATTAAACTTATTTTATGTTAGACCTCCTAAAAAGAAAGATAAACAATTTAGTACTATTTTTTTCTGCCACTAATCTCTTTAAGAGTAAGACAGCTCCTCTTTAAATTGCCGTGTTAAGGTATGATTGATATACAAAAATTGTAGATATTTAATGTACAAGATTTGATAAGTTCTGAGATAACTATGTACCCATTATGCTTTGATTGTAAAGTGTCCCCACAAAAGGGTCATGTCCCCAGCTGGTAGTGCTGTGGAGGTGATTGGCTCAATGGATTAATCCATTGATGAGTTTATAGCTGAATGAGATATTATTAGTTGGGGCCTACTTGAAGGACGTGGGAGACTGAGGGTTTCCTGTCTCCGCTCTCTCTGCTTCCTGGCTGCTGTGATATGAGCAGCTTTGCTCTACCATTCACCTAACCACAACAACAAATGCTTCCTGTCATTATGTTCTGCCTCCTCACAGCCTATAAACAATGGAGCTAGATGACCACAGAGTAAAATCTCTAAAAATATGAGACAAAATAAATCTTTCCTTCTTTTCAATTGTGAATGTGAGATATCTTAACACAGCAACAGGCAGTGTGACTAACAATACTGTTAAAACCATCATCACTATCAATGTCATAAACTTATCCATCGTTTCCAAAAATTTCCTCCCATTTCCCTGTGTGCTTGTCTCCTTTTTTAATTAGTAATTTTTAATATACAATTTAATTGATCTTATGATCACATTTCCGTACATGCATTTCATTGTACATTGTTCACATTAACTTTTCCCTTACCCTCTCATAACCCTCCTCCCTAAGTCTACTCTCTTAATAAAATTTTTTGAGAGCCATTATTGGCCCTCAGTAAGTCGTTTATACCTTAAAGTTACACAAAGATTGTTCTTTAAAATGTCAACTCAAACTAAAGCCATCTCGAATAGTTGGCAAATGATCAAAAAGAAACCCATTCTAATAATGTACAAAGACTTGCTTCATAATGGAGGAAACGAGATGCCATACCTTGGTTCTATCCAATTAGAGAGAGGAAGCAGAAGGAATAATTTCTTCCCTTGAGCACATTCACCAAAATTAGTGTCTTTATAACTTGTGTGTGTGTGTGTGTGTGTGTGTGTGTGTGTGTACATGTGGTGCTGAGGATTGAACTCAAGGCCTTGAACATCCTAGACAAGCACTCTACCACTAAGCTACATCTCAACCCATAATGTTTAAAGTAATATGTTGAAATTGCATATTTAAGGCTACATTTTTAAGAAATTGATAGAGAAAGCAGTCTGAAATCAACAATATGAGATGTATAAAATTTTTTGGTCAAAGTTCTCCTCTTCTAAAGTATATCCCTCTACTAACAAGTGGCTCAGGTCCTGCTTATCCCCAGCTGGTCTTTTCTTTCTTCTCTTGAGTTTCCAACATGTAGAACCTGGCTGTTCCTCTTCTGTTATTGGTTCACAATTACTCCCTTGTATTAGACACCCTTTTACGTGAACTGGTACCAGAATTATACCGCCTTCCTATTCATGTCCACTACAATATAGAAATTTGTTGTTGTTATTGCTGTTGCTGCTGCTGCTGCCGTTGTTGCTGTTAGGTGCCATCAAGTCAGGCCTGACTCATACCAACCCTATGTACAACGGAACGAAACACTCCCCAACATTGTGCCATATCTGGCACTATGTCAATGCTTCTCTGCTATTCATAGGGTTTTCAATGGCTGATTGTTTTTCAGGATTGTTCTGGCAGTGCAATTCCACATCCTTCTTGCATTTATGTAGTGTTGGGGATCAAATCTAGGGCCTCAGAGAGCACAGAGTGGCATTCTACCAACTGAACTAAACACCTGCCCCAACATAACTAGATGGATTGACACAATGAGTGCAATAATGGGCTTAAACATAAAAAAGATTGTGTTCTTGGCACAGAATCCGGGAGTGTTTCTTCTGTTGTACATACATAGGGTTGCTATGAGACTGACCCGACCTGATGGCAACTAACAATTCATGTCCAAATCAGATTCCATTCTTCCCTACTCTGTCTCCTAACTCATCATATCCACTTACAAATTATATGTGAAAAAAACATTTCAGCACGTTGGTACTAGTTAAAGAGCATATTTTTTCTAGCTTTCAATAAGCCTTAATGAAGACCCAAGCCTATTATTGTTAATTTTTTTTGGCTTAATACAAATGAATCTAGGTCTAGAAACATAGTTGTAGAACATTTCAATATTTTTGCCTTGTTTTTATTTTGGAAAGGAATGCAGTCATCATAATCATCCTAAAATAAATTTATTATAAAAGAAATTCTATGTGCTTATGCATCACATTAACAGACAACATGAGTCACTGATTTAGCAGCTTATTTCTATTTCCATTATGAGTATTTTCTCATACTGTAAAATATCCATACCAAAAAACCTTCTCTCCAGTGGGCAAATAAAATTTCATAATATAGTCATATAATAACTAGTGTTATATTCTTAATTCATTAGACATTTAAGTTGTTGCCAATTTTCATTTATATAAATAATATAAAATTGAACACCTTTGCACACAAATATTTAGTTATATTTCTGTTTCCTTGATCTAGGATAAGGCAGTAGATCAAAGTATATAACCATTTTTACATTCCCTATACATTCTTCCCAGACACAATAGCAGTTTTTACCCCATCAGCCGACTCTGAGTTCCTATTTTACTGTACATCTATCAGCCTTTTATGTACTCTTTTGAGCATATTTTCTAATTTGGTAGAGGAAATGGGAAGTTTTTATTTGTACTTTTTATTACAAATGTGGGTGAAGTTTTGTAGACATTTATAATTACCCATTTAAATTTTCTTTTCTGTGAGTCACATGTCTGTTTATATGTACTGCCTGCTTTTTTGTCTTTTTTTGTTTATTTTTTCTTTGAGGGGCATAGCAACTTCCTTTTATCGTTATGCTTTTAACAAGTTTGCTAATTAGAAACACAAATAATTCTACATATGTAACTAAAAATTGAAACATTTACTTGGGGAATGATGAATCTTTTATATATTTTGTAAAATAAATTCTAAGGTTAACTCCTTAATTTAGCTGTTTTTCTTTGCTTTTTGTTTGGTGTCTAGTTTTTTATTTTATTTTATTTTTTTGTGGTGCTGGAGATCAAATATCAAGATTGGTTTCCATCTCAAGTCAACTTTCCCACAGGAAATCATGTGGACACAATCATGTCCCTATTTTATTGGGAAAAATAAAACAGATTTTTGACATCACAGAATGTGAGTTTAGAACAATAATCTATGTTCTATATTCAACAAGCATTATGATAGCAGATATATTTTTCCCCCAGTTAAAGCATTAGTGGAATTCTGCCTTTTTTTTTCCTGGTTAACTATTATTGATCTGTTTTGTGATGCTTATAATATTTGCTAGGTTTTCCAAATCTATAATATTATAAAAATCTAAAATATAATTTGTGATTTTTCTTATTCTAACTAGTGTTCATTCTTGTGTATGATTTTGTATGTGTAGTTTTATATTCTTTTTTGTAAGATAAGCCTTGATAATATAACTGTTTATCTGGTTTAAATAAAATATCTTTGATTGTCACTTAAACAAAAAGCAGAATGCTTGTATTCTCATTTTTATTATTTTCCATATGTTTTATTTCAAATAGAAGTTTATAATGTCCTTTTAGAATACCAATAGACAAATATTCAGTTTCTTACCAGTTAAGTCATTTTTTCAGTGATAATCCATCATTAAGTACACATGTTTTTATGAGTAATCATTTTATCATTCTTTCATAACTAGAATAAGAATATTGTCTACAGTCTTACCACTCTGACAATCGATCCCATCTGATCTCAGGAGCCAGGCAAAGTCAGGGCTGGTTAGTACTTGGATGGTTAGTACCTGGGAATACCCGGTGCTATAGGCTTGAGAGAAGGACCTGGCGGCCCACTCCTGAAACAATCAGCCATCAAAAACTCTATGAATAGCAAAGAATCCAAGCATAAGGCCAGCCATGGCACAGTGTCTGATAATGTCTCATTCTGTTGTACATAGGGTCACTATGAGTTGGACCTGACTCAACAGTACCTAACAACCACAACAACAATGTAAGAACATTATTTTAACTTTTATTGTTAGCAACTGGGTCGTAAAATAGTCTTCTCCATCTATGACAGGATAAAAATGATTACTAATTTTTAAGTCTCAAGATAAATTAAGCAATACATTTTAAAGATAATATAGTACAGTATGGTTTTCAATTCTATGTATCTAATCTTAACTTTTTTACAGAAGTAGTTTGTGTGTGCATAGGGATGTGTATTTACATGGGGTGGGTTGTAGTTCCCACCGCATCTGCTTACACATTGACTCAGCATATTATAGGTAAATGCTGTTTTTGCTCTATGTAAATAATTGAGATGATGGGTCTTTTAACTAATCCATATTTACATGTATTATCTGCATTTTTAATGGTGATACTGAGCCTAGATAATAGCTATAGTCCTTTATGGAAATGTATATTGAAAAGTTTAAAATATCATATAAACATGAAGAAACATTACCATGGGTGAGTTAACCATTTATTGTAACTCTTTGCTTATATGATATAAATAAATGACCATAATGTAAATCCATCACTGAATCTATTAGCTTAATTTACTGAAGTACTGAAATAATGTTTGATACAGAAATAAATCCATTCATGGAGTTATGTGGATTCATTGAGCCACACTACTTTGTCCATGTCCATGAAGAATTATCAACTTTGGGTGACGGAAGAACTTCAGGGGTGTAGCTTTTAGCAAAATAAACACAATTCTCCAGTCTTCTGCTACCACTGCCCAGATACTTCCTAGTCCTTGCAAAGAGCCTGTGAGCATGTGCTTTAGTAACATTTGCAAATGTAAAGTATATTTTGGAATCAATTAAGACAGTTCTTTCTTTCTTCACTTTGCGTCTTTTTACTTTTCTCATGGGAAGCATAGTATGGGGGCTGGAGTGACTAGAGGCATTTTACAGATTTTGGATCTTGCCAAAAGGAAGTTAAGTTAGAGGGTACATTGAAATCATCTGTACATGGCTCACAGTCTTTTCCATGGGTACTTCTGTCATCACAAACTCTCTTTGTGTAGGAATTGTCTTCTGTCACCCACCATGCCAAGTTAGGCAGGTTTCAGGTCATAAGACTCAGCTCCTGAGCCAGGGGCTTATGACTCTATAAACATGTCCCACAGCATGAGAAACTAGATCTGTATGTATAATAAAGAAAATTGGTCTTAATTCTGCACACTCAAAGCTAATACGCAAATCTTATAGCTTACAAGTGAAGGAAACAGCCCTCCTAAAAACTGACATGATAGCACTTGTGATAAGCTGTGATACTGAAAGAAATTTTTCTAAGGGTGTTTTTTATCTTAAACAAGTATTTTTAATTGGTAATTTTTACTGTATAATTTAATGGGTCTGATGACATTTCCATGCATGTATTTGCTCATGTTCACTTCCTCCATACCCTCACATGACTCCCTCTCTCATCCCCTCCTTCCCCACTCATGATCTGATCCCTTCTATTTGTGTGTCATTTTGTAAGTATATTTATCAATATGTGTACATCCTGATTTTCCCAAAAGATCAACACACATGATATTTCCTTTCTTTTTAAAATTATTATTAATAGTAAAGATTTTCTATCATCAGTTCTTTGCCTTCTGGCTAAGATCAAGTGTAAAATTTTCTATCAACTATACTAGAAGACTAAATTAGCTTCCTGTTCTCCTTATATGAAATGCTATGTTAATATTATCATGTGAGGAGATAACTATGCAACTGAAAATATAGAAAAAAGTATTACAGAAATGTATGAAGGAATTATTTAAAAATGTACATTTTGTTCATATTTTGAGATAGTTATATTTGTTAACTTATCAAGACATATGCTGTGTTGTGAGTTTTCTCATTTTAACTAATGTTCACTTTTGTATCTGATTTGGGAGACCTATTCTTATATTCTTTTTTAAAATGAAGTCCTAGAAAATACAAACTTTAGGATGTATAATACCTAGCTCTGACCCTAGAATCTTACAAAGAGAATCTTACAAAGAAGAAAGCCAACTGGAAGATCTTCAAGGAGACAGTAGAAACTGTCCAATAACCCTTTTCTTTTGCTTTTTTAACCTGATGTCTGATGTAGTTACCAAAATCAGCCTTTAGGGACTTCTTAAAAATCTCTATTCACCTAAGCAAACAGAAAACTAATAAACTCAAATGTACATCAAAATTGTTATTGTCAGTCATCTTTGTATGGTAAAATTATTGGCTGTCTTAAAAATACATATTAAGTTTTCACATTGAATTCATTTTAAAAATTAAAATCGTTATGTTAAAGAACTTGGCTCAAACAAAAAAGGACAAAAGTTACCTTTGTTCCCATTAACACAGTCCAACTAGATTTTAAATTTATATTATTGAGTATTTCATATATGCTAAATCCTAGAAGGGCTGTGGTTTAGCTCAGTTGGTAGAGTGCTTGCTTCATGTGCACTGAGGCCCTGGTATTGATTCCCACCACTGAGGACCTGCAACCCACTCCCAAAAGAATAAGCCACTGAAACTCTATGGAAAGCAGAGAAGCACTGTCAAATATAGTACCTCTTTTGTTCTGTTGTACATAGGGTCATTAGGTGTCAGACCTGACTCTACAGCACCTAACAACAACAACAAGCCCTAGAATTATCTAATAATAATTCATTACAACTTTAGTTTTAAAATTTGTGAAAATACAAGAGGAAGCTGACAGAAACCACATGATATGCACTAAATATTCAAACTTACAGTGTCTTTTTCTTAGAGAAGCATGACCTCTTTCTTGTAAACTCTCTTAAATGTCTTATCCTAAGTGTTCTGTGGAAAGACATTTGATTGATTCATCTGAACCTTCTTCTCCCATCTTTCTTTATCTCTCTTTGTCCATGAGGACCTTCTGTAGAAATCAATGAGGGGTGATTGGGGTTATAGTCTGAAGAGTTTATTTTGCTACAAATCTCTGCCAAAGACAAACCCTCCAGACTCAAAAAACCACCTCCTTTTCTTGTTATCTCTCTTTACATGCATAATGATATTTTCTCATAGGGAGGAATTTCTTATTCACTTGTAGGAAGGTCCTTTGGCTTTTGCCTGGTTCTCAAGGGCTGCTTGCTCCGGGGTAAGATACACTCCAAATAAGAAGACTGCCTGATGACAGCCTACCATGTTTGAACAAAAGAATGTTATATGAAATGGTTATATGCTATGAAATCAAGTATGACATATAAACAAGAGATATTAAAAAGTGAGTAAAAACAATATGTTAATAGTAGCTGCTTCTTGGTATTGGGACTGAGTCATATTTTTCAGCTTTTAATATTATAAAGAATTTTTCAATATATTTCTTTAAAACTATAAATGAAGAAAAATATTCATCTCATTCTAGGTCATAAGTATTGTTATTTTAAATTATTTTAATTTAAGTTTATAGTCATTAACTAAAAAAAAGGTAAAATTTACATATTTGGAATAGACTCATATTTATTATTTCTAACCAAAACATAAGAAGAGATTAAAATTATTGAAATACTAGCCTATTTGTGGGGTCTGTTGGCCAAATGAAATATTTTTAAATGAATGAAGAATTATTGATGTCTAAGTAATAGAATAAACAGATATTTTATAGCATGTCAGAATTAAAAGCATAGTGAAATAAACCATATGATATAAAATAAATCAAACTATGTCACATAAGTATTAGAGATTAGCTCTGCAAGTTAATATGTTGTCTTTTTAAAAAGTATTTACATTTTTAAACTGACATGCACTTTCAAAGGTACACTCTCGAATATAAACATAGTTTTTTTGCTTAGTCTACTTTTAAAGTTCGAAGACTTCATTGTATTTTTTCATTAGAGATAATTCATTTTATATTATGACATAATCAATACTAATACAATTGTGTATTAAATAGCGAAATAAAATTATTGTTGTTGTTGTTAGGTGCCATCGAGTCGGTATCCGACTCATAGTGACCCTCTGTACAACAGGGGAAACACTATTATCAGTGCTTCTCTGCTGTTCATAGGGTTTTCAATGGCAGATTGATTTTTGGGAGGGGGTTGGCAGGTCCTTCCCTCAAGCCTACAGCTTCTGGTGTTCCCAGGCGATCTCCCATCCAGCTACTAACCAGGTCCGACCCTGCTTAGCGTCTGAGATCTGACGGGATCCGATGCCACAGGGCTATGGCGGCAGGCGAAATAAAATTAGGACAATTCAAATTGTACATGTAAAGCAATGAAAGATAATACTACTGCATTAGGTATTTTCTAGTAAAATGTTTGGCAATGCTAAGGCATATATTGGAAACAAGAGTCTAAGGCTAATTTAATAAGATAAAATAAAATAAAATAAAATATTATTTCTTTTTATTTCCAAAAAACTTTTTGTTTTTCCAAAAAGTATAAAAAATTTAAAAGTTCTGGGTAAGAATTATTTTTTACTGTTGCTATGGCTGTTGCTTTTAATGTTAATCCTATATTATTACAGTACTTCATTATAGCTTTGAGGATGAAAAAGGCTGGAGAAAACTTGAGAAGTAACTTTATAGGTCATAAAATTTCCCAAATGTATGTAGTATGTTGAGATTAGTGGACAAGTAGAATACTGGAAGTCCATAATCTTAGTAAATGTTTATCAACTGAATAACTGGTTAAAATGATAATTTGACAAATAAGTATATGTGACTATTATTACTGTAGATGCTATGGGAGACATACACAAGCTTTATTTGATTTTTAACAGGATAAAGCATCTCTCTTTCTCTTCCTTTAGAAGAATACTTATCATTATCATATTATTGTTATCCTAAAACTCCATCATTATCCTTGAACTTCACCTTGAACTTGTTCTTTTACCTGGATATGTCACTCTCTAGGTTGTGTAGATGGCTTACTATGAGAATTTCTTTATTTTATGATTGATGGGGCTTAAAATGAAGAATAAGTATTAAGGTTATTTACGGATTGTACTCATAGTGGAAATTAATAAAAAATAATAATATGGCTTTATGTGACCTTATTTTGCAAAAACAATTTCTTGAGATATTGACAGGTAGCTTTGGCATTAAAAATTTGGCAAATTGTTAGACAACTGGGATGTTATTGAATCAATCAGAAACAGTAACTGTATTCAGAATAACAACTTTGAGGAACATGTCTCAATAAGGTGTAGCTTCCTGCCTCTGGTGAGGGGAACAGACCCATGTCCACATGGGGAGAAGGCTGATTATCAGGTAGTGAGTGAGGCATCTGCACTGAATATGGCATTTACTTAAATTATACAGAAGGACCAAACTCAAAAATTTGGCTTTCTAAGTGCACTACATGCTAAAGGAGGGTGCCCTGAGATGGTGGAAGACCTGGTCAAGGAGGGGTCCACAACACTGTTTCAGTCACCAGTTAAGTTTAAAAGAGAGCATAGATTATAGCCTTTTGGTGCAGATGGCATTTAATCTGTAGATTTCAATAATGGTGTCTTAACAATATTAAGTCTTCCCATTCATGAATATGGATGTCTTTCCATTTCTTTAGGTCTTCTTTAATTTTTTTCATCAAAGTTTTATAGTTTTCAGTGTACAAGGTTTACTCATCTTGCTTAAGTTTGTCTTAGGTATTTCATTTATTATTAATTTCCTTTTTCATTGTTTACTGTTGATATTATAGAAGCATAACTGATTGTCATGTATAGTTATTTTTCAGCATTGCTGAATACATTTTTAGTTCACATAGTTTTCTTGTGGATATTTTTGATAATCTATAGGCAGGATTGTATTATCTACAAATAGATTTTTGTTTCATCCTTTCCAATGTGAGTACCTTTTCTTATCTAATTGTACTGGATAGAATTACTAGTAAAATGTCAGCGGCATCATGGAAAGCAGACATCTTTTTTTTTTGTTCCTGATATTAATTGGAAAGCTTTCAGTCTTTCTCCATTGAGTGTAATGCTGACTATGGGTTTTTCATAAATGCCTTTATTATGTTTATGAGTATACTAATAATTATTGCCTTTCCAAAACTTATTTGGTAGTATCAATAACATTAAAAATAAAAATATACTGAAGCCTTTGTTTGTATATGGGTCCCATGGAAACAAAAAGATCATTATTCAGGGTAAATTTGTGTTAACAGCACTTGAGAGAAAGGGCTATTAAAAGCTATTACGAATTGTGAACAGAAAGTTGATTAGATTGTGAAAGGCCCACATTTTGGAACATCTTCCAGCAAGGCGAGTTCTTTTGGCAAGAGAAAAATATGCTTAAAAAAAAATTTAATCAAACTTCCAGTTTTTCTTAGGGACTAAAACACAATGATGGAGAGCTCAACACAACAGCCTCTCCCTAGAACAGGATTATGAGAGAAGGATTATCCTTCCCATAAAATCAGAAGGATTAAGGAAGTGAGGTGTGATGGAGGACCCTAAGCATACTGCATAATTAAGTCACTAACACTTCAAGGAACTCCTGGTTTAATAGACTGTATTTCATTCCACTTGCTTAGTATCTCTGGAAAAACAAAGCCAATGTGGTTGTTATTCATGTATAGAACAAAATACAAATTTCAATGTCATTTTAACCTCTTTGATGGATTATATTTATACATAGACCATTTCCTCCTAATTTTAGGGGGTTGCTGCCACCTATGGATAAGAGTAGAGTTTGCATCAAGCCACCCCAAAATCCACCAATGAGCATTTGATATTCAGAGATAAACAAATAACATTTTGGAGTTAAAGAGTTATTAAACTCCAGGACTTTGTAGAGTACTAGGTGAAATAGACTTAAGAGCAGATATAATGATAATACCATGAAATAAACACTAATATATACTGAGACGGGAGCAGAGCTCAGTTTTAATGATCCTGAAGGGTAAAAGAAGAAGTGTGGAAAGGAGTTGCTGAGAATTTACACAGCTTAAATCATGACAAATCACATGTGTTGTGGTTATGATACAATGAATTAAGACCCGGACATGCTGGACATAGAAGTTAATTACATGAATCTGATGCTCAGGCAAAGGTTAAGCCTGAAGATGCACATTTATGGTTTTGTGAGTTAAAATAACAGATATGCCATGGGAGAGAATAGATCACTTAAGAATAGTATGTAGCCAGGGGCAGTGGTACACAACTGCCCACCACTTAGGAGGGTGAGGTGAAAGTTAAAAACTTTCAGACTAACCTGGACTACATAGTAAGATTGTGACTCAAAACAAACCAATGAATACACCCCAAAACAAAGCAGAGCAAACAAAAAAGAACAATATGTAGAAAAAGTGAGAAAAACAATGGAAAAGGCAGAGAAGTGAAAAATTTATTTAATAGGAATTGAAAGATAAAGAAACCTATGAGGAAATTGTTTATAAGGTCAAAACAAACCATCCCAAAGGAACAGAGAAGATATTTTTAAGTGTATGTATATGTGTATGTGTGTGTGTGTGTTGTGTGTGTGTGTGTGTGTGTGTGTGTGTCTGTCTGTCTCAGACTCCTTAAAGAATAGTTTGATAAAATTATATGACTTCTTGCTAGGTGGCGGTGGGCCAATCCACACTTGTAATCTCAGCGTTGAGGAGGTCAGGTAGGAGGATTGAAAGTTCAGGGCCAACTAGGTCTACACAGACTTTACAAAATAATAATAATGAGTCTCCTTGTATAGAAAACCATAAAATACTTGAATAAAAATAATGCATCCTGTGTTTTAATTTTCTTTAAAATAAATTTAAAATATATAATATATAAATAATATATTTAATAAAATATATAACACTAATCAGTGATAGTATAACCAATATAGTCAATATTATTTATAGGGGTTTAATTCCCATAAAATAGTTATAGAACTTGAAATCAATATTATTAATATTTATGTCTTCTCCTATTTTTATTTTTCTAAATATATCAATGAAAACATAGAACAAGAAAAAGCTTGGTTTTATGGGAAGGATGTTATTTGAGTCTCAATTTGCAAAGTAGAATTTTATGTATAAATGAATATTATGGTTATTGATATTAAATAAATTTAATGTTTTAATTCTAATGGTAGCAAGTGCAGAAAAGTTTGACTCACAAAATGACATAGCTATGCATAGGAAATAAACTAAGAAGTATTCATTGATAGAGAAATGTAGGCAAAGATAATGTAACATCAAATTTTAAAAAATCTATGCTGAAATCATTTCACATGACTTTACATCATTGCCTTTATCCTCAGTGCAATATCTTCTTTGACAAAATCCATTCTGTTAACCATGGGTATGATCGCCAGTTGGCAGCTCTCCTGGGATTTCCATTCCACTTTAGCTAAAGCTGTAGACATTTAATTTAACCACATCTTTCTGTATTAAAAATAGCTGTAAGGCAGGTGCAGTGGCACACATCTATAATCCCAGCACGTCAGAAGGTGGAGGCAGGAGGATTGTGAGTTCAAGGGTAGAGGCAACCTGAATAATTTAACAAGACCCTGAATCAAAATTTTAAAAATTAAGAATGGACTGTGTGTGTAGCTCAGTGGTAGAACACTTGAAAAGTATGTTCAACACCTTGGGTTCAACCTCAAAGTACTGAAAAATAATAATATCTCTGAGAAGGTAATACATCCAACTGTAACATAAACTGTTTTTTTCAGTACTCACAAGTTGCTGGGATCACAAGTGTGTATGTACCATGGTGCCTAGCTACATAAACTCCTTTTCATTCAGATATAATTGGAATATCATTTTATTCTCATTTATTATTGTGCACTATAGAACACAACAAATTTCTAAAATAGACTTAAACAGAGTTTCCATGTTACAACAAAAAAGTTATATTCTGTAATTTAAAATAAAGAAAAAAATCCACTCTGTGGAAGACATATAAATAGTTATTAGTGTTATCTGTAAAGAATCTATCAAACTAAAGGTAGCATGACAAATAAAGCGGTGTTCTATATATGTAAATAGTTTTTTTGGAACACAGTTACACTCTTTTGCTTACAGATGGTCTATGGTTGCTTTGGCCTCGTGACTGCACAGAGAAATAGTTTCTACAAAAGACTTGTCAGCAAAATTTTAAAAATTATTATGTGACCTTTACAGAAGTTCACTAAACCTAGAACAAAAGCTGGATAGGACATACAAAGCTGAATGACTCCAGCTCTGCTGGGAAAATTTGTACTGAGAAATCCTTACCTGAGAGTTTAATGGGGTTTAACTCAGTTGGTAGAATGTTGTTCCACACTCTCTGAGGACCCAGGTTCAATCCCCAGCACCGCAAACACACACACACACACACACACACACACACACACAAAAAAAAAAAAAAAAAAAAAAAAAAAAAAAAAAAAAAAAAAAAAAAAAAAAAAAAGGGGTGGGGGGAGAAGGACATGGCAATCTACTCCTACAGCAATCTCGAAACAACCGGCCATTGAAAACCCTATGAGGGTCACTTTGAGTCAGACCTGACTCCACAGCACCTAACAATAATAACAACAGGGTTTAATAAAATGGTGTCTCTGTGCTTTTAGATCTTATATACTAATGAGCAAATTTACTCTGCTACCATCAACTAAATAAAATATTTCAGTCCTTGATCTTGTACTTGTAAAATAGCAATGCAGTACAAAAATCTTTGTAAATTATTTAGCACTTGCTGGGCATTATACTCAATATTTCATATGCATCATTTTATTTAAACTTGATGTAAACTCAATTATAGGCAACTGCATACTATTCCCATTTTCCAGAAGAGAAAAGGAAGTTAAGCTGCTTTGCATTACATGCTTAAGGTCACATTTAACCAACATAAACTCAAGAGCCTTAGCTCATTCTATTGAGATTAGAGAGCCATGGCAGTAAATGGTAGAGAATTGCTTGTACCCACTCATTATATGAAGGTGAATTTACCTGATGTGATGTATTAGCTAAGTCAGAATGGATGAGAAACAGTTACCAAAAAAACCCTGTTATAGTTTGGATGTAAAATATCCCCCAGAGGTTATGCATTTGGTCTCTAGTTGTGGAACTTTGGCAGGCAGGTCTATCTTGGCAGAAATAAGTCACTGGAGGTGTCCCCCTCTGCTGTCTCTCTCTCCTTCCTACTCACAAAGGTGTAATGTCATCTACCACGGGCCCTGCCTCCTGCCACTGCCACACGTGCCCCATTGCCATTATGGACTGATCTACTCTCTGTGGGGGCTGGGATTTAGCTCAGTTGGTAGAGCACTGCGCTGCAGTCTCTGAGGTCCTGAGTTCAATTCCCAGCACCGCAAAAATGGGAGAAGGACCTGGCAATCCACTCCCAGGACAATCCCGAAACAGCCATTGAAAACCCTGTCAGGGTCACTATGAGTCGGATACTGACTCGACGGCACCTAACAACAACAACAACTCTCTGTGAGCTCCTATTAGATCTTTTTCCTCCATAAGTCTGTTTCCATTGGTTTTTCTGCTACAGTGATGACAGCTGACTAATGTACTACTATATGATCCATTGCTATGCTTGCCCCATGAAGCTGATATGGTATGTACTTTTTCTATATTACCACCTCAAAACAAATTTTCATGCCTATCTAAATGAATGCTAAGAAATGCTTCATTTCTTAGATGATTACTGGTGCAAGGATGAGTTGAAGTGCTTCCCATTTCATTATCTCATTTAACCCTCACTGTGACTCTATGAGGTATGCACAAATCCCCTTATGTGAAAAGTGAGGGGATGCAACAGAACCCAGAGCTGAGATTCCAGAATAAATCTGCCCAACACAAAGTCTGAGCTTTTCACTGTGGCACCATCACCTCAGAGCTCTTCTTAAATCAAAGGCAATGATTTGGTAAGCTAGTATATGAACGTTAAAGTCACAGAACATGTGGTTGCCTTACTCACTTCAGGAAAATTTCTGCATTTCCATCTTTCATCTAAAAATCCATTCAAATTCATATGTTCTCTTTTAAAGATGAAAAATACAGATGATCTGAAATAGATGTCTGAAAAGAATTTGAAAGCAATGTAAGATTACAAGGCTGAATATTAAGGGAAAAATCAATATATGGAAAGTATGCAGATAATTTTAAATACACTCTTTGAAGAATCTGTGAGGGCTCAGCAACTAGCTGGTAAACCAAAAGTGATGGCCACCAAAATTTGTAAAGAAAGCATCACTGGGACATAGTCATACCCATTTCTTTACATGTTGTCTATGGCTGTTTTTTTGTGCCACAGTGGCAGAAAAATGAGACCCATTATTTTAAATCATATGTTCAGGTGTTTGTTGGAAGGTACATACAGTGAAAATGTCAACCAAAAAGTATAAACGGTGAAGGCATTTTGCTGATAATCCCAAACCATAAAAACACAAGTAATTTATTGTAAAGTGACCTAGACTGTTTGATTCCTATTGATTTTACAAATGGACTGAGAAATTGATGTTTATTTTTCTGGAGACTTTGGAAGATAAAACTGAAAACATATGAACAAATTTTGGAGGCAGCATCTTTGTCTCTTTGATTTGTTCTCCTATAATCACACTTTAAGATGAATGTCCTGAAGGCTGGTGCTTGTAGGGGTTGCAGGGTTTCAGGCAGGCAGTCCTGGCTTGAAGGACGCTGGCAGAAGCACAGCTGCAGTGCCCTTTGGAGCTGTGGAGGAGCTGTGGGCCAGCTGTCTTTCCAGCCAGTCTCAAGCAGCTGTGCAGCACTCTCTGACAGCAATGTCCGAATTTGGACAAAAATCTCATGTGTCTTTTCCCAAGAGATTTTTAAATATGTTTTTATAATTAAAAAGTAGACACACTTGGAGGGGAAAAGAGATAGTCAGGGCATCTTGTTCCCAAGCCCAAGGGAAGTTTATGGAAAATCAGTGAGATGATCAAACTGCTTACAGGTTTTGATGCTGCCCAGTCCCCTGCAGTAGAGGCCCGGTCTCTGACATTAGAAATCCTGTCCTTGGTAGCACTGACTTAAAATGTAGACAGGTTCATCTTTTTTCCATTGACAGTTAAGTGGACTTTTTTTGTTTTTCAGTACTGGGGCCTGAACCAAGGGCCTCATGCATACTTTACAAGTGCTCTGCCACTGAGCTGTACTCTCAGCTCCTATTTAATATTTTTATCTTGAGTCAAGGTCCCGTTAAGTTACACAGGCTGCCTCTGTCCTCAAACACCTGATTCTCCTGCCTCCACCTCCCAAGTCACTTGGATTACAGGCGTGTAATCCATGCCCAGCTACAGTGGATCTTTTTGACTAAGATCAGAAAGATGAGTTCTCCCAAATTTTATTTAATGGAGATGATGACTCATCCTCAATGAGAGATGTAGTCATTGGAAGAGGGATCAAAATTCCTTCAGTCTCACTTGATTTGGACCAAAATTATTCCAAAGGGATCACAAAAACATGGAGAACACATCAAAGGGTAAAATTTATCAAAGGAAAATAAACTGATTACCCAAGAAGCTGAATATCAGCAGAGAGTAAGAGAGCTGAAGGAACAGAAATAAATGCTTGAAAAGTTCAACACAAAGTGAGGTGGTTGAAAAGGATAAAGAGGCTAACTAAATTCTCAGACTGATACTGTACTAAGTCTCTTATTACATGGATGATGCAATAAAAAATTAGATCAAAGGGGTGATTTACAGTGTGACAACAAACAACACTAAAGTGAATGTACAGAAACTCATTTTAAAAAAGCTCCTTATTTTCTTTTTCCAAAATGTTAGCCAGCTAGTTCAACTCATTTTTTGAGATAAATTGTGTTTTCCAATTATGCAAAATGACCCACGTTTTATGTCATAAATTACCATTTGTACTTAGGGTTATTTCCATTATATTTTTTAAATGATCATTATTTTACAGTATATTTTTTAAACTCAGAGGTAGTATTATAGTCTATTTTAGATAAGAATTTCCCTCATAATTTATTAAATTAATTACTCAACATTCTCCTAGGTAATTAAAGATCATTTTTAAAATATTCTATCAGGTTAGAATTTTGTATTTCCTTTTTAACTCTTGGGAGAAGAAATTTAGCTTGGGTAAGAAAATGACAGGGTGCTTTAGCAGGTGGTTTGGCACCCTCTGCAGCTGAGGCCAGGTTTCTCAGCTGCTGTCGCAGAGGCAGCTCTGCTGTGGGAACCTTGGGAGGCCTTTCTCCCACTCTCTCATGAGTCTGTTGACAAGATAATTCATTTTTCCAATTATTTGAAAAGTTCTATTACTTACTTCCCAAATCTCCCTGTGTGTTTAAGGCTTTCCAACACACACACACACACACACACACACACACACACACACACACACGTGTGTGTGTGTGTGTGTGTGTGTGTGTGTGTTATTAAACATTTCAAAAGCTGGTAGAGAGAGTCAGCCTCTATTCCCTTGAAGAATTCCCTCATCCTTTTGCAGGATTTAAGAACAAGATCACATTGTGCTTCCCTTACTGGATGTTCATGGTAGTTCATTAGCATGTTTACCAAAGTACTTATTAAAACCTCCAAAACATGGAGGTTTGTCCCTGGCTGTGCTCCAATGGAGCAAAGAGTCTTAAGTGCTGCCAAGATGCTCTAGGAGCACTGTGGTCCCTTGGAAGTTAGGCAAAGGTAGTATTCAGACAGGCCTGCTGGAGTCCAGAGGGAGAAAACTGAGAGCTGGATGAAGGTTCCTGCTGCCATCCAAGCAAAGGGCTCGTGACACCCAGGGGAAAGGCAAAGGACAGAGCAAGTCCAATGAGAAGGGCTGAGATCTCTGTTGCCCCATCCTTCCCATGTTGTTGTTGTTGTTGTTGTTAGATACTGTCAAGTCAAGTCTGACTCATAGGGACCCTATGACAACAGATCAAAACCCTACTTGACACTGTACTATGCATATGATCTTTTTTTAGACTTAATCCCATTATTACAGGCACTGTCAATCCATCTAGTTGAGGGCTTCCTTTTTTTTGTTGACCAACCACTGTCCCAAACATGATGTCCTTCTCCAGGGATTGGGCCCTCCTGACAATATGTCCAAAATATGTGAGACACAAGTGTAGCTCTCCTTGCTTCAAAGGAGCACTCTGGTTGCACTTCTAGGATGGATCTGTTGATTCTTTTGGAAGCACATGGTATATTCAATATTCATCTCGAGTACCATAATTGAAAAGCATCAATTATTTTGTCTCACTTATTCACTGCCCTGGGAGAAGGACCTGGCAATCCACTCCCAAGGCAATCCTGAAACAGCCAGCCATTGAAAACCCTATGAGGGTCGCTATGAGTCGGATACCGACTTGACGGCACCTAACAACAACAACAATTCACTGCCCAGCTTTCACAAACATGATGAAACTGAAAATACCATGGCAAGAGTCAGGCGCACCTTCATCTTCAATGTGGCATCTTTGCTTTCCAAGCCTTTAAAGAGGTCTTTTGCAACAGTCTTTCCCAATGCAATGCATGTTTTGATTTCTTAACTGCTACTTACATCGGTGTTGATTGTAGAACCAAGTAAAGCAATATCTTGGACAATCTCAATCTTTTCTCCATTCATCATGGAGTTGCTTATTGACCCAGATGCAAGGAGTTTTGTTTTCTTGGTGTTGAGGTATAATCCATGCTGAAGGCTATGTTCTTTGATCTTCATCAGTAAATGTGTCAAATCCTCTTTAGTTTTAGTAAGCAAAATTGTGTCATGTACATAACTCAAGTTGTTAATGATTCTTCCTCCAATCCTGATGCCATGTTCTTCTTCATAAAGTGCAGCTTCTCAGATAATTTGCTCAGCATAGAGGTTGAAGAGGTACTATGAAAGGATGCAGCCCTGATGCAAACCTTTACTGACTTTAAGCCAAACAATGTTTCCTTGTTCTGTTTGAATGATTGCCCCTTGGTTCATGTACAGATTCCTCATGAGTACAATTTAGTGTTCTGGTATTCACATTCTTTGCAATGTTACCCATAATTTGTGATCCACATGGTCAAACGCTTTTGTGTAGTCAATAAAACATAAACATCTTTCTGGTATTCAAGCTTTCAGACAATATCCTTCTGACATCAGCAGTGATGTCTCTGGTTCTACACTCTATTCTGAATCTAACTTGATTATCCAGCAGTTCCCAGTCTATACACTGTTGCAGTCACTTTTCAATGATCTTTTGGAAAATTTTACTTGTGTTTGATATTAATGATATCACTCAATAATTTCTACATTCTATTGAATCTTTTTCTTGGGACTAGGCACAGATATGGATCTCTTCCTGTCAGGTGACCAGGTAACTGTTTTCTGAATCTCTTGGCATAGACAAGTGAGCACCTGCAGTGCTGCATCTGTTTGTTAAAACATCTCAATTGGTATTATATCACTTCCTAGAGCCTTGTATTTTGCCAATGCCTTCAAAGCAGCTTTCACTTTTTCCTTCATTATCATTGGTTCCTGATCATGTGTAACATCTTAAAATGGTTGATCATCCACCAATTTTTCTTGATATAATGACTCTGTGTATTCCTTCTACCTTCTTTTGATGTTTCCTCTGTTGTTTAATATTTTCCCTTTAGAACCTTCACTATTGCCCCTCAAAGCTTGAATTTTTTTCTTCAATCCCTCAAGCTTGAGAAAAACAGAGCATGGTCTTCCCTTTTGGTTTTCTGTGTCCAGCTCTTTGCACATGTCATTAAAATATTTGATTTTTTCTTCTTGAGCTGCCTTTTGAAATCTTCTGTTTAATTCTTTAACTTCATTATGTTTTCATTTTACTTTAGCTGTTTATCATTCAAGGGCAAGTTTCAGAGTCTCTTTTAACATGTAATTTGGTCTTTTCTTTTTTTCCCTGTATTTTTAATTATCTTTTCCTTTCCTCATGAATGGTATCTTTGATGTCATGCCACAATTAATCTTGTCTTCGATCATTAGTATCTAACACATCAATTCTGTTCTTGAGATGGTCTCTGAACTCAGGTGGGATATACTCAAGGTCGTACCTTGGCTCTCACACACTTGTTCTAATTTTCTTCAGTTACAGTTTGAAACTGCATGTGACCAGTTGATGGTCTGATACACAATTAGCACTTGGTCTTGTTCTAACTTCTGATATTGAGTTTTTTCATCACCTCTTTCTACAAATGTTGTCAGTTTGGTTCCTATATGTTCCATCAGGTGAATTCCATGTATATAGCCACCATTTATGTTGGTGAAATATATATGCAATGAAAAAGTCTTTGGCTTGACAAAATTCTATCATGTGATCTCCAGCATCATTTCTATCACCAAAGCCATATTTTTCAACTACTGAACCTTCTTTTTCATTTCTACTTTTTCCAATCCAGTCACCAGTAATTATCAGAACATCCTGATTTCATGTTTAATCTATTTCAGATTGCAGAAGCTGGTAAAAATCTTCCCTATCTTCATTTGTGGCTTTAGTGGTGGGTGAATAAATTTGAATAACACTCATATTAACTGGCCTTCCTTGTAGGGGTATGGAAATTTTTCTATCACAGATAACATTGTATTTCAGGAGTGATCTTGAGATAACCTTTTTTGATGACAAATGCAACCTCATTTCTCTTTAATCTGCCATTCCCAGCTTAGTAGACTGTATGATTATCTGATTCAAAATGGCCAATTCTAGTCCATTTTTAGCTCATTGATGCCTAGAATGTTGATGTTTATGCACTCTATTTCCCTTTTGATGATTTCTAATTTTCCTAATTTCATTCTATGTACATCCACATTTCAATTATTAGTGGATGCTTACAACTGTCTCTTGGATATTTACACTTGTTTGTGTTATGTCACATCAGCAAATGGAGGCCCCCAGGCCTTTACCTCATTCTCATTGTCACCTTTGAGGGGGGGACAGCTGTACCACCCTTGCATCCATTCTCCCCAGATCTTGGAAGCTAAACAGAGTCAAGCCTGGTTAGTACTTGATGGGAGACCACTTGGGAATACAGGGTGCTGTAGGCTTGGGAGAAGTTCCCAGCAGCTCATTCCTGAAATAATAAGCTATTGAAAACCCTATAAATAACAGAGAAGCAATGACAAAGTGCTGGGCATGGCACAGTGTTGGGGAGTGTTTTGTCTGTTGTACATAGGGTGGCTCTGAATGGGATCTGACTTGAGAACAGCTAACATCAACAATAACTGCTATTTTGAGGAGGTAACTCTTCCTCAATCATGTTTTGAGTGCCTTCTAACTGGGGGTGGGGTCTTATTTCCTGGGATAATAACTGACTGGTGCTTGTCTGCTGTTCATAGGGTTTTCAATGCCTAATTGTTCCAGGGGTGGGCTGCCAACTCCTTCTCCCTAGTCTGTCTTAGTCTGGAAGCTCAGCTGAAACCTGTGTACCATGGGTGGTCCTGCTGATATCTGAAATACTAGTGGCATAGCTTTCAGCATCACAGCAACAGTCAAGCCCCTACCATATGATAAACTGACAGATAAGTGGTTTACAGTCCCAGTGTTATCTTGGGACCCCATGGAAACATCAATGACAAAGCAGTGCCTAGGGCACTGGTGCTGGTGTGTTCTTGTCCCTAAGGGAAGGTGGAAGAGATAGGGGACCAGAAAATGGCACTAGGGGTGGTCAGGAGTAGAAGCAACTGATGACTCCTGAGTGTCCCTGTGCATCTTTAAGGCCACCTCTGGTATTTGGTCAGGACCCATGGTGGTGCTATGCTGTTCCATCTTTTCAGTGGTGACTTTGTAAGTCATGCTTTTTGCTTCCTTTGCATGCTGATGGCTTGTTGCCACCTTCTTTGCTACTCTAAAACTTGTGGTTCTATTTTATTGTTGCTGTTGTTTGTAGGGTTTTGCTTTACTTTTTTGGCTTTTTTTCTTTGCTATATCCCTAGAAAAGATTACTAGAAGGGGTATAGATTACCATATGTGAGATTTATTATATTATTACAGAATATTCAAAAGATCATAGCAATGTTGAGTTTTTCCTCTGATTTGTATTCTCTCTTCATTACATTATTATATGTTGTTATTATTGTTGTTAGGTGCCATGGAGTTGGTGTCAGGCTCATAGTGACCCTATGTACAACAGAGGAAACACTATTGTCAGTGCTTCTCTGCTATTCATAGGGTTTTTGATGGTGGATTGTTTTTTGGGAGTGGGTTGCTGGGTCCTTCTCCCAAGCCTACAGTACTTGGTGTTCCCAGGCAGTCTCCCATCCAAGTACTAACCAGGCCCATCTCTGATACACAATTAGCTTCTGAGATCTGATGGGATTGGTCGCCACGATGAGATGGCTGCATACATCTTGCTACTTAAGGGCTGTTACATTTCCCTAAAATAACTTTTTGCTACATCTTGCCTTGTATCCTAAGGGCAAATCAATCTTAATTATTAGGATTATTAGTAGTTTAGTTACAAACTCTATTATTTGCACTTTGTAAATTGTAATTAGACAACTTTTTATTTTTACAAAAATTTAATTTCTATCGATGGTATTTCATATATACATATATATATGTGTGTGTGTGTATGTGTATATATGAATCAATTTTTTGCTATTGTAAAAGAGATTTTTATTGAAAGAATAGGTTATCTACCCCAAGTTCTTTAGTTCATGACAAAGAAAACATTTTTAAATACAGTATATGCAAAAGCGAAACAAAAATCAACATAAAACTCCAATATTCATTAGCCCTTCCTACTTGTCTTCATAGGTCTGTTGCTTTGTTGTTGTTAGACACCATTGTGTCAGGTCCAATTCATAATAACCTTCATAGGGTTTTTGTTTGTTCGTTTGTTTTGTTTTGTTTTGTTTTTTTGTGGTTCTGGGAGTTGAACCAGCGCCTTGTGCCTGCATGCTCTGCAAGTGCTGGACCACTAAGATGCACTCTCAGCTCATTTTTTTTTTTTTTTTTACTTTTTTGAGACAGGGTCTCGCTAAGTTACGCAGACTGCCTCTGGTCTGGAACTTGCGATCCTCCTGCCTCCACCTCTCCAGCCGCTGGGATTACAGGCGTGCTCCACCGGGCCCGGCTCTTCATAGGGTTTTCAGTGGCTGACTATTCATACATTTAGGGATATTAAATGAAAGGTAACTTATTTTTACCTTTTTTCTCCCAGAAATAAAGGTCTGACATGCTACTATTTCCAGCTTGAGAAAAGTCACATACAACTATAAAACTGTTCAATGTATGATTTGTTTTTATGTTATGTAATTGATCTTAATTTGTTTTGAATATTGAATGTGATTCTTTTAGTAATTAACAGCATTTTTAGATCTTTTTTTTGCTTGTTTGTAGAGACTGGTAGAGACTCTTAGTGTTCCGTGTTTTTCTTTAGATTTTTAGATTTCTGTCTCTTGTCATGCTGCCTTCTCAACTAAAACATCAAAAATTCATTCATTCATTCAACAGATATTTATTGAGTTATATATTGTGTGCTGAGCTGGGATTTAGCTCAGTTGTTAGAGTGCCGCTCTGCAGTCTCTGAGGTCCCGAGTTCAATTCCCAGCACCACAAAAATGGGAGAAGGGCCTGGCAATCCACTCCCAAGGCAATCCCGAAACAATCAGCCATTGAAAACCCTATGAGGGTTGCTATGAGTTGGATACCGACTTGACGGCACCTAACAACAACAACAACATTGTGTGCTAGGTCCAAAGGAAGATATAAAATTAATTTTAAAAGGAAAAATAAACTTGAGTTCTCTAAAGGCTTAGTATTTGTCTCAAGAAATGGTCTCCATAAAGAACAAATTTAAAATGGCACATGTGGTTAATAAAATGGTTGATGTTAGTAAATAGATTGATAATTATCTAGGTGTACAATTCAATCTATTTAATTTATCATCAATTTTTATTGTTGTTATGGAACAGCATTTGGCCAAGTAAGGTCCTTGGGCCAATTCTCTACCATCTTCTTTTGTACATCTGTAGCAATACTAGAGATGACCAGTACTATGAGCCATGGAAATCAAGTCGTGGATTGCAATCACCTCAGTTTCCTGTTCCATCTCTACACCAAAATCCCATTGCTGGCCCTGTCTCATCATCAGTAGTATTCTTCATGAGTACTCAGATAAAAATTTGTAAAATAATTTCATTAACCCAAATCAAATAATATACTAAAAAGGATGTATCACAACCAAGTGGGACTTATGTAGGGAATGTAAAGTTGCTTTGAGATGGAAAAGTAAATCAACATAATTGATCATATTAACAAACTAAAAATCAAAGGGGAAACAATATTCTTGCTTTACCTTACAGAAATGTAGTTGACTAATTGACATGTATCAGACCAAATTAATTATCTAGAAGATACAGTTATTAAATCTTGGGAAGGATTGCTACAAGACAAGAATCCTTTCTTCTGTCATAAGTTCTATCAGACTTCCTATGCTTTGGCAATTAAAGGATGTGTTTTAAATGACAAAATAATGAGAAAAGATTGTCACAAATATGGGAGATTGAAGGTTTATACTCACAGACTATCAAGCATTCTTAAAACTGATAAGAAAAGACAGCCTGATTTAAAAGTGTATAAAGAAAACTCATAGGTGAGGAAATCCATATGATCAATAAATAAGAAGAGTGTTCATTTTCACTGGTTGTTGGATAAATCCAAATTAAAGCAACAAAGGAAATTTTTACTCATCCAACATACTCACAGTTAATAAGAAGGGTATCATTTGATGCTTCATGATACTGTCATGAAGAAAGGGACTTTGTTATGTATTGGGGATGTTAATTATGTTTTTCAGAAAGTCATAAAGAATGTTAAAATAAAAATATACCTTTGGATTAGTAGTTCTTAATCTGAATATAAAACCCATAAGCTAAAAGGACCATAACAAAGGCTATGAAAGATTTGTAAGGCAGCATTTTACAAAAAGTGACATCAAAAGGCTGAACTTATTTGTATATTAAGTGGGAAATGCTGAATGGATTGTGATATGTCAACAATATATAACATTTTGTAGCAGTTAAAATAAGTTAGAAGTATGCATTTGAATGTGGGAGAACAAACTATGTATTTTCAAGGAAAAATATTTTATATAAATATAATATAGCTTTATTATTTGTAAAAAACCAAAGCCACACAGTATGTGTTAATGAGAATGTGTGTGCATATGTATGTGATTTCTATGAGTGTGTGAGTATTGTAAATGATGTATTCTAAGTGGCAATAATTGGTTTACTGGGCAATAAGAAAAGTGAAAACTCTCAGAATTTTTGTTAATACATTTATTATTCTCTATTATAATATTAATACATCAGGGATATTATAAGTAAGTTATTAGAAATTAATGGAGGCATACTTAAGGAAAAGTAATATAGCATGACTGAATAACACAGAGGCAGAGAAGGAGTTTCCTTTGCTGTCTTTGGCAAAGAATTTTCAGCTCCAGAGAAAATTACTTCTAAAACTCATAAATAGATTTTTGAAAACGCAGGTATTTTCAGTAAGCATTGATAAATTAGTAAAATCAGATAAAATGTGTATGCTATATTGTTATTTGATAAGTGGCCAATGAATCATAGTCTTAGGTAATGTGGTAAATCATGTGCTACTTTTAGGGCATATCTATATAGGTATATTTGCATTACTTATTGTAGAAAAATCAATATCTGAGGAATCTGTGTTCATGTTAAAGTAACCTGTTCATAATCAATACAAAGTTAACTTTTAAAATCCCTTGTTGCTTTGTAGCCTTGTTATAGGCTATCCAGCAAATTAGTAACACGGATTTCAGCTATTTAGACTGAACTTTCATTTTTATTTAAATTTGACTAAAAATTCTTCATATCACTTTACTCTAGACATGAATTGTGCTAAAAAGAATATTGACTAAATTGACACTGAATTTGTGCTAAAAAGAAAAGTCTAGAAGAAGTAAGGTAATGAAATACTGTAGGTGACACTGCATAAACTGAGTCTTTAAGACAGAAAAATACTCATTTCAAAGAGCTCCCAATGTAATAGACTGTTTTTCCTTCTCTTTGCTTAGTATTTCTGAAAAATTAAATCTTATCCAGTTGCTATTCACATAAAGAGCAAAATATAAATTAAGATATGCCATTTTAACATGTGGTTAATTATATAGACCATTTCATCCTAATTTTGGGAACTTGCTGCCACCTATAGGTAAGGATGGATTATTACAATTTTCATTGTAGGTCAGCAATATTTTTATTGCAATATTAAACACTGAGTTGGTTGTGGGGTAATCAAATATGAGTAGCTTCATTAACAACCTTGAATTACACAGATGACACAACTCTGCTTGCTGAAAGTGAAGACGATTTGAAACATTTACTGAAGATCAAAGAACATGGCCTTCAGTGTGGCTTGTGACTAAACATCAACAAAACAAAAATCCTGACAACTGGGTCAGCATGCAACTTCACAATAAATGGAGAAAAGATTGAGGTTGTCCATGATTTTGCTTTATATATAGACATGGCTCTGATTTGGTTGAGATGGATGCTCAGTGTTATATGTGTGGAGAGTTGCAATCCCACCCCACCTCTCTTTGGGAACTTCCACAGGAATCCATATTGCTATTTTTTTCTTGATTGCAGACTAATAAGTTTCAGTAAGCATTTTTGGTATTGTAATCATTTCAGGATATACTTATTATATAGACCCAGAAAGATAAACTATGTGTGTGTGTGTGTGTGTGTGTGTGTAGTCACACTCAGTGAAGTTAATTTGACCTATATATTCTCCCTACCACTGGCAAAATTTCAATTACAAGCTAAACTTTAATATTGCTTCTTTTTCAAGTTATTCCAGCATGCCAAGAAGAGGAATGAGGGCTTCTCATTCACTATTCCATTTAATTCTCCCTGCAACTGAGGTATGCAGTTACCCCTTTTGTAATACAGATGAGAAAGTTGAGACACAAAATGCTCTGGAGCTAATATATCTAGAACAAGTCTGCCTAACCATGAAATCTCTACTCTTAATTGCTACACTATCAGATTGATTCTCTTCCCAAATCAAAGACAGTGGGCACTGTTGAGGGTGCATTTCAACATAGGTCAGAGAACATACACCAGGCTTAGTCAATTTATAGTAATTTCTCACCTTCAATCTCTTACCAATAAAATGAAGACCTTAATTATTATTGTTGTTGTTTTGTTTTGTTTTTTGTTTTTGAGGCAGGAACTATCTTTGTAGCCCAGGATGGTCTTGAACTTTTTATGTGGCCCAGAAGGTTCTCAGACTTATGATTCTCCTGCCTCAACCTCCTGAGTACTATGATTACAGATGAGCATCACCACACCCTGCTCAGGATCTTGTTTTTGAGTAGAGATTGCTGATAGGCAGCTGCTCCTGTGGCCTGAATAGCATGTCTTTTTTGTTTTGTTTTGAACTACTTTCTGAATTTTTAAAAGTAAAAATAAAAAAGAACAAAAGAAGAAAGAAATTTGACTTTTATTGAAAAAAAAAAAAGGAAAACATCTGGCAAAATAGGCTCCAAATCTGTGAGTATATCTATCAGCTTGTGGGAGTATCTGCTCACTTTATCTGGTCATTGCATTCCTCATGCCTTACACACCACCTCTCCTAGTTGGCTTGTCCAAAATCATTGTCATACATTTACATGTGCTGCCCTGCCTCTGTAGACATCTAAGTATCCATTCTGCCCTGAAGCCATGTTTTCCAAACTGTGCTGTGTAGAGTTGCAAGATCTCTGATACTTACAATTTTCTCTGGATAATTTTTTTGATAATCTTGAGCTTAAAAACCACTAGTTGTAAATGACTTGTCCAGCTTTATAATAGGTAACTTTCATTGAGATATAACTAGAATCTTCTGCTATTTTATTAGGTAGATTGCGAAATGTAGTTTTAAAGTAAACTTGAGACAAATTTTAATTTACAAGATCATATATTTCAAAATTAAGGAAGAAAATCTATTACATGGAAGTCAAATGGTTAATAATATATATGATCTTTCAGGGATCTGCAAACTATGTCCCCTAGGTCAAATAGACAACTATCTATTTTGCAAAATAAAGTTTTATTGTAACTCAGCCATATCCAATATTTACCTATTATCTATGACTATTTTCATTCCAAAATAACAGTGTAAAGTAGTATTAGCAAAGACCATACTGTCTGCAATACTGAAAATATTTTTCATCTGGTCCTTTAGAGAAAAAGTTTTCCAAACTTGGAGTAAAAGCTGAGCAGTACTGGCAGAACAAAAGGGTTCTGACGGTTGAGGATTAAGTATCCAAACTTCCTTGGCCCAAGTGATATGTAGCACAGTGCTTCTGTTCACTTAGATCTTATGTTCTGATTGTTGTATTTACTCTGTCATAAACAAATAAAAATATGTTTCAATCACTGTACTTATAAGTAATATGTGAATTGAGATACACAGGTCTATTTTCAATTTCCTGCAGATATCCAAATTTCCCAGCACCATTTGTTCAAGAGGCTATCTTTTATCCATTGAACATCTTTAGCCTCTTTATCAAAAATCAGGTGGCTATAGTTCCATAGATGTATGTCTGGGTCTTCAATTCTGTCCCATTGGTCTTTGAGCCTATTTTTGTGCTAGTGCCAAGATATTTTTGCCCCTATAGCCATTTAGTATAGTCTGAAGTCAGGTATAGTGAGCCCACCTGCACTGTTTTTGCAGCTTAAGATTGTTATGGCTACCCACTGTCTTTTGTGCTTCCATATGCATTTTAGAATTTATGCAGAGTCTGTATTAGAGTTTTAATGGGGATTACATTAAATCTGCAAATTGCTTTTGGGTAATATAGCCATCTTTACAATATTGATTCTCCCAATCCACAAGCAAGGGAGATCCTTCCACCTTCTAATATCCTCTGCAATTTCCTTCTTTAGAGTTTTGAAATTTTCCTTATAGAGATCTTCAGGGTCTTTGGTTAGATCGATACCTAAATATTTGTGGGCTATTTCATTGGGATTTTCACCTTAATTACCTTGTCTTTCTGTTCACTATTGTTGTAAAGGAAGGCTACTGATTTTTGAGTGTGAATTTTGTATCTTGCTACCTTGTTGAAGAAGTTAATTCAAGGAGTTTTCTAGAGGAATTTATGGGTCATCTAGGTAAAGGACCATGTCATCTGCAAATAAGGATAATTTGAACATCCTTGTCTTGTTCCTGATCTTGGAATTCTTGCAATGTTTCTCCCAGTGAATATGATATTGACTGTAGCTTTGTCATAGATGACCTTTATGATATTGAGGTATTTACTTCCCTATTATGCCCACTTTCTCCAAGACTTTTATCATGAAAGGTTGTTGCACTTTGTCAAAAGCATCAATTGAGATGATGTGACTTCTGTCTGTAAGTGTCTTGATTTGTTTCATTGATTGATTTTCATATGTTGAACCAGCCTTGCATCTGTGGAATGAAGCTTACTTGATCACAATGTATGATATTTTTTATATATTTCTGAATTCAGTTTATCATAATTTTATTGAGGATTTTTGCAGCAATGTTCATCAGGGAAATTTGTCTCTTTCTTTGAAGTGTTCTTGCCCAGTTTTTGTTAACAGGTTGATATTGGCTTTGTAGAACAAGTTGGGAAGTTTCCCTTCCTTTTCTATATTATGAAACAGCTTGAGGTGAATAGGTATTAGGTCTTCTTTGAAGGTTTGGTAGGATGCTGCTGTGAACCCCTCAAGACCCTGATATTTGTTATTTGGGAGGCTTTTTATTACTGACTCTATTTTGGGGAATGTAATGGGTCTGTTAAATTGTGTCTTCTGGGCTTAATTTTGATAGTTCATATGTGCTAAGGAACTTACCCATTTCTTCTATATTTTTGTTTATTTGGGAGTATAGTTTTCAAAGCATTCCCTGATGATCTTCTGGATTTCATTAGTATCAGTGCCTATAACCCCATTCTCATCTCTGTCAATTTGGGCTTATTCTTTCTTTCTTTTGGTGAGACTGGCTGGGGGTGGTGGTGTCTATTTTATTAATCTTTTTGAAGAACCAGCTCTTCATCTCATTCTAGTGCCTTAAGATGTCTCATTAAGTAATTGGGCCTACTCTAACTTACTGAAGGCATTCATGGCTATGAACTTTCCTCTTAAAACTGCCTTTGCTGTATCTGATAAATTTTGATAGGATGTGTTTTCATCCTAGTTTGATTGCAGAAATGTTTAAAATTTCTCTGTGATTTCTTTGATGACCCATGGATCATTAAGGATTATATTATTTAGCCTCCATGAATTTGTAATATTTTTAAATTTCTTTTTGTATTTGTTGAGAACATTTTTGTGGACTAAAACATGGCCTATCTAAAAAGTTCCATGAGGTGCTGAGAAGAATGTGTATTCCTAGCTCCCACTGTAGCCTCTGCTTCAGCACTGCCCTCTCAGTTTCTCCCTGTCCCCTGCATCCCAAGCCCTCAATCACACCAGAGACTAAACTCTGCCGCTTAGCCTCCCTGGACTCATGGTGCCACCTCTCCATCTCACATTCACTCCCAGGCCCCAAAAGCTACTTAGTCTAAACAAGCTTCTTTAGGTTCAGGGATCCAGCAGTGCCAGCTGCTTTTCTCAGTGCCCCAGATTCATCACAACTCAGTTTCTTTCCCTCTAGCTCATAGTTCCAGTGGCCAGAGTGGTGACTATCTCTCCTGATTAAAAAAGAAAAATTGAAAAAAATACACTCCCTAGGTTTAGTCTTCTTCTTTCAGGCTATATCTAGTTAATACAATTGCATTTATATGCCACATGAGAAAAAATAAGACTAACAGTAACAAAAGCCTCAGCCATTCATTGAGCATGTTATACATGCCATGCATGCTAAGACATCATATGTATTGTTTGGGTTGATCCACAAAGGGTTTTTATTAGGAAAATACTCTAAATTCCATTTTACAAATGGTGAATGAAAGGCAAATATAAGTCAAATATCTTGTCCAGCATTAACCTAGATGAAAAGTGGAAGAGCCAGTTGTCAAAACAAATCAGTCTAATTCCAGAACTCATGATGTTACTCACTGCACTGAACTGCCTCAAATTGTCTGGAGTAATTCTCAGAACCACAGAGTCCTGGCCATTGAATTTCCATGTTACTAATTCAAGTTCTCCAAAGGTAAGGAAATGACGGCTTCACAGAAATGGTACGAGTCTTGGAGCTTCCATTGTGTAGAACTGGAAAGTGAGGTGCCTTCCTGCACATCAGGCAGGTATCCCTGGTCCAATCAGATGCAACTAAGTTTCAATAGGTTCAAAACATCAGGATGTCACTGGGCAAGTATGGGCATCAATTAAAGAGTCTTGAACACCTCTCTGTTTAGACATATATTAGATTATGAGCCTTACTTTATAAATCAAGAAATAAATTTTATGAGCTCTTACATAATTTTTCCCAAATCATAGAACTTTAAAGTATCAGACATAAATCTTGAATGAAAGTTTTCCAACCCAATAATGCTTGTCCAATATTATAATTCACATATATGCATAAAATTTAATTGGCTAAAACCTAAAATGTTAGAAAATCCAGGAACATAATCAAATACATCTAAGACTTCAGTTTTTCTTTTAATGTTCCATGCAATATTTGAGGTCTGTTAAAAGGCACATCTTTCAGGAAAAGTATAACTGAAAAATACAAATATTTTGGCAACACTTTCAAGTGCAATATTCATGATAAGATTTTGAGAATTTTTTAGACATTAATTTTAAATCTTGTCATTCTAATTTTATACTAACAAAAATCTTTTAAGATATTTTACATAATTTTATTTCAATTTATATCAGAAGGAGTGCACAGGCACTTTGGAGATGTTCTGTCTTTTCCATAAAAAATATAATGTTTTAAGCTATTTTAACATAATTGCTAACATAATTTCACAATTAAGTCATGAAAGAAATAAGATATAGTCACTCCTTAGTATTGTGAGGAGTTGGTTCCAGGCCCCCATGGATACCAAAATATGTGATGCTTAAGTGTCTTATATAAAATTGTGTAGTATTTACATATAACTATGAAAGTCTTCCTATATACTTAAATCATGTCTAGATGACTGATAATACCTACTACAATGTGAATGTTTTATAAATCATGATTGTACTGTATTATTTAGGGAATAATGATAAGAAAAATTCTATACATATTCAGTATAGACGCAATGATTTTCTTGATTTCTTATGTTTTTGTGGTATTAGGGATTGAATCTAGGGCTTTGCACATGGTAGGCAAATAGTCTATCCCTAAGTTGCACCCTCCAGACATTTTGAATATTTTTGCTCTGGGTTGGTTGAATCCAAAGATCCAAAATTCACAGATATGGATGGCTGACTGTATTAATTTTTTAATATAACAGTTTTTGAGGGATTTTTATTTGGGAAAAGAATGAATACAAATGAAGAACACATATATAATGTTCAGATTTATTTTCCTTAAATAAATTTGGAAAATTGTTTGGCAATTTCTTTAAAATTTACATGGAGACTTATTATATGATTCAGCAACTCCACTTCTAGACCTCTTTCCAAAATAAAGAGCATACATGTTCATACAAACTCTTACACTCAAATGTTCATACAGCATTACTGTAATGACCAAAAAGCAGAAACACCCCAAAGTGTCCATCAGCTGATGAACAGATAAATGTGGCTTATCGATAAATATGGATTATTCATAAAATAGTATTTATCAAAATATTTTATCAGTTGAAAAGGAATAAAATATTGACTATAACAATCTCAAAAGTGAAAGAAACTAGTATGTTAGCTCCTCATCATTATGTCAAATTACAATTGAGACAAACAATGTAAAAGGAGGAAGACTTTATCTTCATTCATGGTTTTGGAAGTGTCAATCCATGGTCAATTGCCCTGCTGTTTTGGGCATGACGTGGCACAGTTGTTCATGGCAGGAGCATATGGCAGGGGAGGCCATTCACTTCATGGCAGTTGCAAAGAAAAGAGAGAAAAAAGGAAGGGGGTAAGGCCCCAATATTCAAGGGAAAACCTGGTGATCTACCTTCCTTTCACAAAATACCACCTACTAAATGTTTTCCACCTCCCACTAGTGCCATGGGCTTGGGACCAGGTCTTTCATACCTGGGCCTTTAAGGGATGTTCAAGATCCACACTATAGCAGCAAGTCACAAAAGAATGTGTATGATTCCATGCATATGTTACATCTAAAAAGAAAAATAGAGAGACAAAACGTAGATTAGTTGACCAGGGTCAGAGGTTGGACTGGAGAATGGGTGTGAATTGTCATAAGTTTTCTCTTTACAGAGATAGAAATATCCTAAAATTCAATGGTGGTGCTGTTTGTATAGTACTATAAATATGCTAAAGTTCAGTACCCTAAAAATAGATGAATATCATTTTATGTAAACTACATCTCAACAAATGTTTTAAAAATGAGTTTGTATATTTTTTAGTATCAGATACATTTCAAATAGAAATAAGGTGGGTGTTTTGGACAACAGCATGAAAACTAAATTTACTGACATCTATTAGAATGCTTTGTAAATCTATCTGTTTCGGGTTACAAACTATCCATTATGTTACAAGTTACAATTTTGAGGCTCAAAATGCTCTGTGAGTTAGAAAGGGGTAAATATATAAATCACATAAACAAAACCTGAAATGTCACAGAGCTTTACCACCTGCTGCAACATTTCATTTAAGGCTTCTAGAAGAGTCTAAATAACATTCAAATACAGCCATGATACTTACTAGCCAGACACTTCAATTTCAAAGGCATTTCATAATGTTTACTTCAAATTTGAGCAGAACTACTTCATGTATATGAGCACTTGTTTAAAGGGAAAATACAGACTTTTTAAAACTCTATTCAAAAGACAATTAATACTCCAATCATTTTAGGATAACAATGTAAAAATATTAAGTTGAAGCAAGTTAACTTCTATATTAAAATAAGTATTTTAAAAAATTGCTTTTATAATATAAAAATGCCAGAAGTACAACTTTTTTATTGGAAATTTTTAATGTACACCTTTATGTGATTCATTCTGACATGTTTTTCATTGTGACATTTCCACATATGCATTTTGTTGTACATTATACATATAAGTTCCCCCTTACCCTCTTGTGTGCTTCCTGCCCCCTTCCCACCTCCCCACCAAAGACTTCTCTTCCATTTGCTTGTCTTTTTATGGTAACATTTTTCTATATATCCTTGGGTTCTAGTTCTGTTTAAGATAGAAACTTTTTCTGTAGTCAACTTTCTTTTCACATTGTCAAAATTATTATATGAATTTTCTGGATCATTTATAATAATACCATTCTTAGCTTTTTTTTGGTTATGTTCTGACCTCTGCATAGGATTTTTTCCTTCTTATAATTTTGATTCAGCTCCCACATATGAGTGAGAACATGTGGTGTTTCTCTTACTGATCTTGTGTTCATTCACTTAAAATAATTTTTTCCAATTCCATCCATTTTACTGCAAATAGCATTTTCTTTTTTTTTTTTTTGATTGATGAGTAGTATTCCATTGTGTATATGTACCATAGTTTTTTTTATCTATTCTTCTATTGATGGGCACTTCTGTTGATTCCATATCCTTGCTATTGTGAAAAGTGCTGCATTGAACATGGAGATGCAGGTGTCTCTGTGGTATGATGACACATCTCCCTTTGGGTAAATTCCCAATAGTGTTATAGCTGGGTCACATGGTAGATCAATTTTCAGTTTTTTAAGATACCACCATATTGATTTCCACAGTGGTTGGACCAATTTACAGCTCCACCAGCAATGTAAGAGTGTTCCCTTTTCTCCACAACCTCACCAGCATTTGTTGTTATTTGTTTTATTGATCTTGGCCATTCTTACTGGTGTAAGGTGAAATCTCAGAGTTGTTTTAGTTTGCATTTCCCTAATAGCTAGAGATATTGAGCATGTTTTCATGTGTTTCATGGCTTTACAGACCTCTTTGCTTGAGAACTTTCTATTCAGGTCCTTTACCCATTTGAGTAATGGGTTGTTTGTTCTCTTGGGAATTTTTTTCTTACATTCTTTATAAATTCTAGTAATTAGACCTTTGTCTGATGTATAGGATGCAAAATTTTTTTCCCATTCAGTGGGGGTTTCCTTGACTCTGTTAATTGTTTCTTTGCTGTATAGAGAAGTATAACTTTTGGAAAGTAATTTCTCAGTCTTCTGAAAAATATCTGATAGCATTAGGTTTATTTTTTCCACATTCAAATGCTCAAATTTCATAGCAATTATATAGTACAATTCTTTCATGTCACTGGCAAGAGAGCAGTTTATTAAAGATTACTGTTAATTTTCTCCTGATAAATAAAATCTATCGTGTACTTTTGAGCTAACTATATAGTAGCATATTAATGCTTCTGTGGTAAACAGCTATGGTTTTAAAAGCCCAACTGTGATAGGTAAAATAATGGCCCATACACCCACCCCCACTATGTCAAGATCCTAACCTAGCAACTTGTGAATTTATTTCAAATGGTAAAAGGACTTTGTAGAGATGATCATGAAATGGGAAGATTATCCTGAATTATCCAAATGAACCCATGTAACTACAACTCTCCTTGTAAGATGGAGGAAGGATGGTCAGATTCTGAGAGAGATTTAAGAAATAGATCAGTGGTCAGAGAGGAAAGAGGATGCTACACTACTGGTTTTAAGGTTGGAGGAAGGAGATCTGAGCCAGGGAGTACAGGAGGCCTCCACAAGCTGGAAAAAGCACCAAAACAGATTCTTTCCTTTGAGCCTGCAGAAGGAATGTAGGCCTATTAAATATGGCAAAAACATAACTGAACAACAAACAAAACAGAACAAAATGAAACAAAAACCCTGATTTTAAAATGAGCAAAAGATCTAAACAGGCCTTCTTTCCTTCCTTTTCCTTTCTTTCTCCTCCTCCTCTTTTCTTTCTCTCTTTCTTTCTTTCTTTCTTTCTTTCCTTTCTTTCTTTCTTTCTTTCTTTCTTTCTTCTTCCTTCTTCTTCTCCTTTACCCTTGCTATGTATCCCCGGTTGGCCTCTGATTCATGATCATCTTGCTTTAGCTTCCTAAATGTTGAGATTGTTACCAGAGTTTTAGGACAAAAACCCCAGCTCTGGGAGTCACAATGTACCAGGCTGGGCCACTTGTACCAACAGGCCAATCAAAGAGACTAGCAGTAGTGAAGAGCTGAGAAATAAGCTTTTATCACTGTGATCACATTGAGAAGAACAGACAAAGTTCACAAGTCTGTCTGCAAGGGGCTAACTGGAGATTTGACACTTTATAGAACAGGGAAACAAATGAGGGGTTGAGTAGATATACCCGTTAGAGTGGGTAGACCGTCTTGGTCAGGCCAGTGGTCTGATTGATAATTATCCCAGTTCTGGTTCTGCAAGATGGATCTGGAGAAGTTGTTATTGTTATGAGATGATTGCTTCTGCTCTGCGGTACAGCCTCAGTCCCACCAAGAAGTAACTGCTCCCCTTTGGGTGGTAATCTGTGAGGGTCACTGGTTCTTATGTGATGTTTCAATCCTTTTTCATAAAGATGCATATTGATCAGTCCTGTCATTCTTTTTTTTTTTTTTTTTTTTTTTTTTTTTTTGCGGTACTGGGGTTTGAACCCAGGGCCTTGCACTTGCATGCTTTGCAAGTGCTTGACCACTGTGCTGCACCCTCAGCCATCTTTTTTTTTTTTTTTTTTTTTACATTTTTTGAGACAGGTCTTGGTAAATTACACAGACTGCCTCTGGTCTCGAACTTGCAATCCTCCTGCCTCTGCCTCCCAAGCCACTGGGATTACAGGTGTGTGCCACTGTGCCTGGCAGTCCTGTCATTCTTGAAATCCAAAGTAACAGCAGTAAAGAGTTACTTGGGAGGAAAAAAGGTTAAAAAGGCAAAATAGAGACAGAGAGGGACAAAATAGAGTCATTCAGACCAGTAATTGGGCTGTCCTGCAGGATTAGTGCCTAAATCATCTCATATTTGTTAGAATGGCTATCATCAAAAAGACAAAAAATAACATATTTTTTGGTGGATTTGGAGAAAACAGAGCCTTTATTCACTATTGGTAGGAATGTAAATAGGTACAGACATTATGGAAAACAGTATAGATAGATGTTCCTCAAAAATTAGAATTACCATTCAGTAATGGATGTATATCAAAAGGAAAAAAATCAGTATCTTGAAGAGATGTCTGCATTCTTATGTTCATTGCAGTGTCATTCACAGTCACCAAGAAATGGAATAAACCAAAATGTCCAATGATGGAGGAATGGATAAAGAAAATGATATATGTAAATGGGATATTATTTAGCCTTAAAAGGACAATGTGACAAATTGTGACAATGTGGATGAATCTAGATGACATTATCCTAAGTGAAATAAGCCAGACACAGGAAGAAAAATACTGCATGATCTCACTTATTTGTGGAATCTTAGAATGTTGGCTGAATTCATTGAATCAGAGAGTAGAGTGTTTGCCTGAGACTGAGAGGTGGAAGAAATGGAGACTTATTGGTTAAAGGATATAAAGTTTCAACTCGTAAGGATGAAAAATTTTGGACATCTAATGTACAACATGTTGATTATCGCTAATAATACTGTATAATATTCTTGAAATTTGCTAAGACATTATATCTTCAAAGTTCTCGTTATAAGAAAAAAGAAGTAACTAAGAGAGGCTTGATTGTACTGTCATTTTACAGGACATACGTTTATCAAACATGTTGTATATTTTATAAATAAAATTTTTATTTGTCAGTTATACTTGGGTAAAAAGAAAAACAAATAAAAGCAAAAAATAATAAAATAAAAAATGAAGAAATGAGAGATAATCAACAAAGCCAAACAGAAAGAGAAAAGGAGAGAGAAATACATTTCATATTGCTGGCTTCCAGAAATGTAGGATAGTTATATGAGATAATTGAATTCAACATTTGTATTGTTTTAAACAATGTTTGTGATAATTTGTAAAAATAGCAGTTGAACTCTTAACAGTATTTGGAAAAGTAAGTACCATTTGTATCATCAATACTTATTTTTAATACTTAATTTACAAAATAAAATACTTTTTGTGTTTTTGCAATAATGGTACTGGGGATTGAATCCAGTACTTATATATGCTGTGCAAATACTCTACCACTGAGCTACAGCCTCAGTCCTTTTGAAATTTTTTTTAATTCTGAGATAGGGTTTGGCTAAGTTTCCCACTCTGGCCTTAAACTCTTTACGTAGCCCAGGCAGGCCTCAAACTTGCCATCCTCTTGTACCAGCCTCTCAAGTAGCTGGGATCATAAGCATGTACCCACCATGCCTGGCTCACTTGTAACATTTTTGAAGAATTGATATTTTAATTTAAAGTGTAACAAAACTACCTCTGGAGCTTCATTCCACTTTCTAATGTGAATATTGTTCAAGTGGTATGCCTGAGAAATATGGCATTAGCCTTAAATTCACTCTTGCCAGGGATGTAGACCTGAAGAAGAGAGTCTTGACTCCTGTGCACATAGGCCTTACACTCTCATAGAAAAAACAAATAATAAGCAAGGATGTGGACTAAATATTGAGTGTGCTTTGATTTCTGAAAGATAGAGAATAACATGGGATAAAGAGCCAATCAACAGAAGTGTTGACCATGTGAAACTCACCTAAGGCCTGTGGAAAAAGCAATTGAGCTTGCTAGTGGCAATGCCTGCCTCATTTCAGGAATCGTCACAAGGACAGTGGGATGAAGCATAGCTCCTGTAGAACTGAGGAAAAAGAATTGGGTGGAGGAGAAAAGATAGGTAACTTAGTGTGAGGAGCGAGGCAGGGCTGAGTATTGTAGGTCATAGTTCTCTTGGTGGTTTTACCAGATTTTAGGGGCAGGTAGGAGCTAGTGAAAGATTTCAGTATAGAGATATGGTGTGACGTACAGTTTGAGAGCTCACCCTGGCTGTCTTATGGCAGAGAGATGGAGTTGGTGGGGCCTGAGTGAAGCACAGAGGCCAAGTGTTCAGGTGTTTTCTGAAGTAGCTCACAATAGCCATGGTGGTGGTCTGGATTGGTTTGGCAGCAGAGATGGTATAGAGCAATAGATGGCTTTGAGATTTCTTTCCACAACTTGTTCAAGGTTGAATGCAAAGGTGCAGCAGTGAATGACAGAGAAGAAAGAAGGGCTCTTACCATCTTCCTAGTTTGTGCGGAAGGATATATAATATTTTCCAGTATAGAGAAGATTTTAAAAAGGACCAATTTAAAAGGGGCTTTCTAAGGACAGCTAAGTAGAATGATTCACTTTAATTCTTTTCCTTTTAAAAATTGTGATTTTTCCATAATTCTAGATCTACATGAAGCAGGTATATATCATAGGTAAAATATTTTATAATGTAGATTTAAAAGCATCATCCTTTTAGCTACCAACTGATTTTCTTCATTAATACATTTCAATGGAATAATGCTGGTTCTCTATTCATCCAGACTTTTCTCATTAATTTTTACATAATTAAAAAATATAAAACTGTTTTGTATGCAGGAAAAGAAAACAAAGAATAAGAGAGGTTGCTTAGTCTGAATGAGAGTTAAAGATGGGGGTATATTCAGCAGATTTCATTTGTTGGGCTTTGATAGCAGTGAGTCTTACCTGTCTTTCCTGTACCTGTTTTCAGTTACAATCTCTGTAATTTAGCACAAGAAAATTATCAGTGATTTATAGGTGGTCATCAGAATACTTGGAAAGAAAAGCAGCTAGGAGTTTTCAATCTTTCTAATAGTATCTTCTCGAAGACACTGTTTTATCTGCTGATTGTTTCACTCTGCAAAGATCCAAACTATACTTCTCCCTGAAACTTTTTGATAGGATGTGTTCTATGTGGCCAGATGATTAGTCTGTTTCCCCTTTAACAAATTACTACAATATTTAAATATAAATCATCGTTACATTCTCCTGTTCTTTCTCTAGCAAAATGTATAAGGACAGCAAAATATTTAATGTTCTTTTAATTGTAAACAAAACAAAACCATAAAACTCACTTAAGCCCAATTTATAGAGAGTGTGTTGAAGATACTTCATGGAATTTCTGGGCAAAATATAGAGTGCCCTCAAAAAAATTAGAGTCACAAAGTGGAAAACCATCAGGAATTAAGGTATCTCTTTGCCTCAATCTCTATTTTCTCTCTGTCTATGCCTGTCTCTCCTTCTGTCTCTGTGCACAAGTGTGATTTATTGTTTACCACTTTCTTGTGTTGTTTCTCATCTCATCTTCTCTTTGGGTACTCATCTTGGTATTTTTTTCACTCCACTGATCAGCTTTCACTCTTTGGCCACACCCTAGCCAGATATGGCTTAGCTTCTGCTTTCAAGGGTCCTTATGCTCAACTCAAATAAATCATACAAACAGCTGAGCCCATTTTTCATTTCTGGACAAGAGAATCTACAGTCTCAGTGGGCTCAGCGTGGCTATCAAGAATTCTTTGAAAAAGAGCAAGAGCTCTCTGAGTTGGTAAAACATACATGGAATTCATGCTATGTAAATACATGTTTCTCACTAAGGTTGCTCCAAATTATACAGTACCCTATAACAGAGTAATACTGAGAAACTACATACCTTCATATAATAAAATATAAGAAAAGACATAATTATGAAGTTTTTATCGATTGTTTTAATAACAGTAAACTATCATGTTCATTCATAATAGCTACTCTGGTCCAGACACTATTCCAAGTGCTCCCCCGTCCGCCCCCACACCCACACACAGGCATGCATACACTTTTGATTCTTAAACTCTATGGAGTATTATTATCATTCCTATTGAACAGAAAAATGAGGTTAAGATGGAGCTTGAGTACTGTTCAAGGTTACAGGAAATGGGTAGCAAGTCTAACATTAGCTCTGTATCCTGTGTGCTTAATCATTATGTCTGTCTGCCCCTTAATTTGGTGCTTTGTACATCAAGACATCATTTCTTTCTTTCTTTCTTTCTTTTTTTTTTTTTTCCAGTACTGTGGAGTTGAGCCTACGGCTTTGTGCATGTGTTTGCAGGCAGTTTACCACTGAGTCACACCCCCAGCCCATTTTTTACTTTTTATTTTGAGACAATGTCTTGATAAATTAAGCAGGCTGTGTCTAACCTCAAACTTGTGATTCTCCTGGCTCTACCTCCCAACTTGCTGGGATTACAGTCATAAGCCACTGTGCTAGGGTAGGACATCATCATTTTTTTTAATGAAACTGACAAGAGCTGGATTATTTCCTTTTCCAAGAAAATCATCACTTGAAATTTTCTCTTGAAAAGGCTTTCTTTCCATTCAAGCTACCATAAATTGTACTTATTAGCTCTTGGCTTTACTTCTTCCATCAGATATTTTTGTTCCCTCTCAGGGATATTTGCTGAATATTACAAGCATCCTGAGTATGAATAATAAGGGTAACTTGCATATGTAATTTTTTCCAAAAAATAAAAAATGTAAAAAAATCAATCTTATACTAATTATCATGGTAAAACATCATTTTATAACTTTTTAATAATTTTACACAGTCCTACATAATTTTTACTCCATTCTTACAGATTCAAGCCTGTTTAAATTTTCCACTGAGGGATGAAAGAAATTCCTAAGTCGTTTTTAAGTATTTTTCCATCTTAACTCAATTATTAAATAAGGAATATTGGGTTTTGGTATACTTCTATTGTAAACTCATAGACTTGATAGTTGTATATTAAAAATTGAAAGAAAAAATAAGACCTGCTATGCTTTAAACTGCATGTTTAATGAAAGTCAGATAACTGATGTTCTCCTCTGAGAAAGTCAAAGTCTATTGCATTGCTTACAGATATTGCTAAACAATTAATTTGTAAAAGGCCTGCTATAATTTGATCCTGATTATAACTATTATTTTATTCCCTGTAATTTAAAAGAAAGCGGAGAAAATTGATGCTTATTTTTTTCTCTCAGTTTTATTAGGACTTTATAAGCTCATTAAGAAATCTCTGGGTTTTCATTCTGCCTACTTAAATTGTTCTTCCCTAATTAGGCTTTAAAATGCAAATCATTTGGCCACTCCCCCCTAAAAGTTATTCTTCATTTTTATTCTGGAAGCCTCGGTGCCCTTGCAGCATATAAAACGTTTTTGTTTTTGTTTTTTAAGGAAGGGGAAGTTTCATGTACCACAAAGAACTTATTTAATGCTTTTACCTTGGAGGAGAAGTTTTAAACTTTTAAATGGCAATGTTCCTTTCAAACTTAAAAAAACATAAGCAATTTCAAAAGTAACTTTTTCAGGCATTTGAGAACCTCTGGTCTTTATCAGTGTGCCGA